>JANSTU010028677.1:0-12347 GCA_027564075.1 Bolitophila hybrida
TAAGAATAATTCACATTTGTCCGGTTTGACATGAAAACCCCACTCTTGCAAACGTTTAAAAACATTTGTAAGGTTTTTCTTCAGTTTTTGAAACCACGATAAGGTCATCGAGATAGCTAACCGCGCCTGCATCCTGCTAGCATCGTATCGATTGTCTGCTCAAGTGGATCAGTCTTAATTATAAATTCAATATATTGAAGATAAATTGTAATACTTCTGCGAAACAAGTGAAATGCTGGGTCGCGAGTTCGAGATTGACGAAGTAGTTCCGACTCGATCTCTTTGGCAAGTAACGTTACTCGTCGATAGGTAAAGTTGGATTTATTTATTTACATACTCTAGGTTGATATTGCGATTCCAGCGATTATCTATATTTTTTTATTTCGTCAAATAAGTGCTTAGATTAATTTATGAGCTTCTCATTTGAGTATAATCAGAGAAGCATTGTCGTAATGATAAAGGAGATTGTGTTTATTAAATGCATCCGTTTTATGGTCCACCTTTCAAACGATCCAATAATTCAGTATACAATGCGCATGTTATGGTTTTACCTTTTCCAATCTAATCGATGAATATAAAACCATACGCATACTAAAATACGGAGGCCATAACTTTTCGGCATATTGTTCGTTTTTTTTACAATAGTGCATACTATCGCTTTACTCAAGTTATCAAATCACAAGGTAATTGTAATAATACCATGTAATACAAATTAAAAAAAATGTCAGAAATGGCTTTATATTTCCGTATTTCTTTTTCTGATTGGTTGGTTACCATGCTCTTCTCCGACTCCATCACAGTAAAAAAGTAATGTAAAATTACATTATTTTTTACTGTGGCCTACAAGCATAATAGTAAATAATTACTAATAAAACTTAAAATTTACAAGAAACCTCGACGATTTTATATATTGCGTTTAAAATATATGGTATATATATTTTTTTTTAAAGCAAAATTACTAACAATAAAGTAAAAGTACAATAGTAATTTTAAAGCATAAATAATGTAATTTAAAATGTATGCTCGTAGGTTATGCTGATTTGTAACAAACACAAAATTAGAATTATTTGTTTCTATTATATTTCTTCCTCATTTGAATCCATAAAATTACAATATAAATATAGTATATATACATTCGTTTGATCCCTATTCGGGACATAGGGCATCAGCAATAAAGTTGCGGAACTGGACGCGGTTGGCGGCCAAAGCCTTTATCGTCGTACAGTTCGTTTGAGCTTCTGCCAGCTCTCGATCGACTGTGCGCCTCCACGTCCTTTTCGGTCTACCTCTGTTTCGACTTCCTTGCGGTTTCCATTGCAGCGCTTGAGCTGGTTCGTCATCACAATTCAGTATTGGAGACGATCTCCGGCCATCTGATGCACAAGATCCGCCTCAAGCAGTGGTTGACAAAGTTTTCAGTTTCCCGGTCAGAGCAGAGGTCACTTTTTACGTCTCGCAACCATAGAAAAGGACCGATTTGACGTTGCAGTCGAACAGTCTCAGCTTCGTTCATTTTGACAACTGAATAGAGCGCCAGGCGACGAAGAGCATCGCAAAGGCTGAGCGGGCTTTGTTAATTCGGGCAAAGATTTCAATGTCTGTGCCTCCATCAACAGTTAACATGCTTCCGAGGTAGCAGAATTTATAAACAATCTCAACGGGTTCACCGTTGAGTTGAATGGGCTGCACCCGTTCGCTTGTGTTAGGCCGCATGTCCTTCGTCTTCTTTGCGTTGATCCGAAGGCCGACTAGGCTTGCAGAAATCGCAAGATTCTGCAGCATTGAGTCGACATCTTCGTGACGATGTGCTAAAAAGCAAGCATCGTCAGCGTATTCAAAGTCCTGAAGGTGGTCGTACAGGCCCCATTGAATGCCGCGACCACTAGTGCTCAACGCCTCTACAAGGACGTCATCTAACACTGCGATAAATAGCAGTGGTGAGAGAAGATATACCTGTCGCACTCCACTATTCACGACGAAGATGTCGGAGAGCTGGTCATTATCAACTCTGTTGATTGTTTCATAACGATCTTTATTTATGTGGTCGATACACGAATACCCTGTTCGGAACGATATTGCTAAGATCTTGTAGACCACGGTCAGCAGACATATACCCCTCCAGTTATAGCAGCTGCCCAAGTCAGCTTTCTTGGGTAGCTTAACGATTATTCCTGACTTCCAAGCGTCAGGAATAGACTCGTCCTCCCATGCCTTAACAGGATGCCTCGTGTTTGATGTGCGTCTGAATCCCAGTGTTCCCGTCTGCAGCGCCGTGCACCGACGACTTCCTCCACACTGCTGCGGAAAGCAATACAAATACTTTCCCACCTTCCAAACAGTGGTTGATTGCTGTTTACCTGAGCTGCCCTAGTCCGAAATTCTCTGCAGAACCGTTGCTTGACCTCAGGGATTTTTAGTCTAGCAACGTCTAGGGACTGTAGCAATCGATTGGGTCGCATTTGCACTACAGCTGCCGTTCGCTCACCTGAGTCGCTCAGCCGAGTCTCTAGAACGTGCCGTACCGTCTCATCTCGTTCTTGACTTGTTCGCGTCGCCCATCCGCAAACAAAGTCCGAACGTTTTAAATTCCAACTCGTGTCCAGTGTTTGTAGCCAAGGGTCGTCGTAGTTGTTCCAGTCCGCATCCGAGTAGTTTGTGATTCGTTAATAAATATATATTCGGCAGAAGAGGTTATTATCCTATTGCTGCCTAGTTCGGAGGTAGGGCTGCTACCTTTCCGCTTTCAAACCAGCGGTTTTTATCGGTAGTCCACACTAACTGGGACCATGCACGCTGCCGTTGACCTCCTAGAGAAGTTCTTCCGCCACCGTGCTAAAATGTACACCCGAACTGTACAACTATGCAGTGTACTAATTTTATTCTGATTTTTGAAAATAAAATATACGGTTTTTCTTTAGCAAGTGTGTGTCATTAATAATAATTAAAAAAATGAAGATACCGATTCCGAAAAAATACCTAAGTAATTTTACTACAATTCTGATTAATTTTTACAATTTATAGAAATGTAACTACAAAAATAGTTCATAAAATGTCTTTATAGTTCGCTAGAACTATTTTTGCATGCCCGTAGTATATACAATTTGAACTCGCGATAATCATACGTAGATGTATATGGCTCAGTAATGTTGCTAGTAATATTAACAAAATATTGGTGATATTTTACATGTTACTTGTTTTTTGCGTTAGAATATTGGTAATAATTTACATTTCGTTGGTATTTTTACAAACAATCATTCATATTTTTTTCGAATTTCTATGTTATATTTTGTACATGCTAGCATAATGCTAGGGCGATTTGGTTACCTATCTAGCATAATGCTAGTATTTTTTTACTGTGCAATGTTACGTCAATACAAGGATTAGGCAGCACATAAAACACAACAAATATGCCTTTCTCGATGTCAGGTACAAAAGTTACTTAAAAATTATTTATCCACGAGGAAGGTCACGATGGTCACATGTGCGAAGCTGCGCCATGTAATAAAAACAAATTCTTCTTTTAAATCGCTAGAAAATTATACATTTTACTGCCCAGATATAATCGGCTAAGGTAAAAAATCCCTAGCAGCCCAAGGTACAAAACATTTCGACTAAGAACTTTCAAGTTGCAACTGAAGTTCCTTTAAGGTTACATTTATTTCTCGGTCATACTTTATAAGTTATAGAGGTACATCAGTATAGATACCGAAACTCATTGTTCTTTAAGAGTACATTTAAGTTAGGCACAATTTTCCATGGATTTGTTTTAGAGTACATTTAAAGTTTTTAGAGTACATCAATTGTCTTACCCAACAGTCGTTGTTTTTTAAGAGTATTCTAAAAATAGTTGACGTACATTTATTTTCGTTAAAAAAAACATTTTTATGCATTTTAATACTATATTATTCAAAAGAGGCTCCTTTTAAGACATTACAAGGATGCCAAAGGTTATTCCAATTGTCCATATACTTGTATACGTCTCGGCCGGGAAAGTCACGTGGGTCCAAATCTGGTGAATACACATGCGGTATTCATAAACCCACGTCTCGTCACCAGTAATGATACGTTTGATGAAGGGTCATCCATCTGCAACGTTGGAAATCATCTTTTTTTTTGTCTTTTGGCGACGACGCGTTTCAAACACAAAACATCAACCAAAATGTGTTGAGTCGATCCATAAGAGATTTTGAGTGTCTCTGCTATTTCTTTAATGCCAACACGACGATTTGTCGTCAAACTTGACAAGTCAATGCCAGTGACAGACAGTAATCCTGGCTGTTTAGCACGAAATATTTCAAATTAGAGATTTTCACTACTATTTGGCATTTAGTTGCAAATTTGTATAATTTAAATAAACTAAACAAAAAACTAATTTGATTAAATCATCAATCATCAAATCAATATGAATTATAATTTTTTAATAAAAATTCGATGGTTTTTTTAGTCTGAAAACCGTCGATTTTTGATAGGTGCGAAGAAAAATTAATCGTACAGTTTTTAAAATAAATAATATACTATCAAAGGACCAACAAAATTGTTATGCTTTATTAAATTTATAAACAAAGCAATTTTTTCATTGATTAAGTTTTTAAGATCTAAGAACCGATACAAATTATTAACAATAAAAAAACTAGAAAGATTAGGAATAGGATAATATCAAATATCTATAAATATAGCAAATATGGCGAATATTTTTAATTTGCCATTAATCGAATAAACATTATATATTTAAAATTTTGCAAACAATCTATTTGATCATGATTATTATAAGTGTGTACGGTTAAAAATTATTAAATAGTAATATTGAAAACAATTTAGCAAAAAAATCTACAAAAAAATTGCTAAAAAAAAAAAATCGTTATTGTTAATTTTTTTTATTTATTTTTAAACAAAATTTCTATAACATTAATCAGGTGAGCATCAGTTTCGACATATAGGTTTATTACGCATGATAAATTAATTTTCGTATATATGTGTATGTGTATATAAAAAAGTGATCAAGAAAAAGTTATCAATGTTTGCTCATCACATTTTGTTTACACGTAGAGTTTCAGACATATTAGGCAAATCGCTCATTTACATACGTCGCTTTTAAAGTAAAGGGCGTTTTCTTAGACAATTATTGTTACAGTTAAGTTTGACATATTTGTTCTTTTTTATATATGGATTCTAAAATACAGATATGTATATGTATACGTAGGTATTATATTATATATGTATAGCAGACAGGATACAAAACAATGTTATTCAGCTCCATTTAAATTAAAACAAACACACTCATACATATAAGACAAACAATTATAAGTCAGTGCATTTTTTTGTGTTGCGTGTTAACAACCGATTTCGTATGTTTGAACATATTTTTCATAGAATATATCGTATAAAAATCAGCAAAAAACATACATAATAAGCGTAGAAAAAATAACTAGTTCAACATGTTCATATGAAATGTGATATACTTGTGCAGCTCATACGCAGTTAGACATATACACAAACTAAAAATATGTTTTTTTAACTTACCGAGTATTCTAAAAATTCCGGAACATTTAGGTATTTTAAAAGTTGAAATTAATTATTGGTTTTAACAATTATTGTCCAAAAAACAAACGTGTTGCGAATTGAAGAACCTTTTTTGAGAACGATAAATACGAATTTGACATTATTTTAAATTATGAATGTACACACTATAAATTGACTTCACGAAAGAATATAAATGTCAAAACGCAAAATTAACTAGACGAAGTGTCAAGTGTCAAACTATTTGAATAACAATCAACAAACAAATCAATTATCTACATTATTCTCACTGAAATTTTAGAAAAATATAATTTGTGGTTCCGGAACTTTTAGAACACTCGGTATACGTCGATTGAAGCGTGTATATTATGGCATTTTTCTAAGTTTGGTTAATAGCAAAACAATGTAACAGACTAAACATATAGATATTAGAATAATTACAGTAAATAAATATTAAATATAATTTGGAACGTTAGAGTAGTTTTTAATGTTTGTTAACTCTATTGCACCAGGCCTTGACAAGATCCCTAATATATAGCTGTCAAAGTACACACAAAAACGGGTTGCATGATGTTACTCGCAACGCGTTAAAATAAATCAACACGCCAAACATTTCTGTGTCATCGGCAATAAAATAGCTTGCTTCCATTGGTGGTATACATCTAATAAAGTTCTTAGATTGTCGGTAGTTTGCAGATTCATCCCACATGAACGGTTGTATAAGATCTCCACACTAATGACTCAGACCTATTCAGATCAATCCTGAAACAGATCAGGCCATTTCGTCTAGGATCCATCTCAGTTCTATTATATGTTATTGTTAACAGAGAGATCATTGAGTAGGTCAAGACATTCTTGAACAGTTTAAGACGTTTTACGATATCCCGACAATACCTTGTCTATCATGCTATAACACAAGCTAAAATTGCGATAATTCCATCTTGGAACAATTTCTAAGCGGTATTGATATACGAATTTCTGGTTGTCAGCTAAATATATCAGCTCTAATAGCTCTAGAATCCATTTTAGTGTAACATTTTCAATCGAAATAAAATACTTTATCAAAATATCCCTTATAGTACTCACCTGGTAAGTACAGAATTCCATCTAAATAGAACACTGTAAAGGTGTCTTCCTCCAGCTTCCTCTTTTCTGCTGATAATGTCCCAGTTCAGTATTTTGTCAAACTAACATTTTCAATAGCTGAACTTTGACATGTACTTCATCTCCTTCAGGCAGGTTGTGTTTCCACAACCACTTTTTTGAACTTTTATAGTTTCACAGTCTCAACTGATCCTGACACGGGATAGCAGTTGCAGCCTGCTATTGTATGGCCATCTGTTTTGTCCGGGCAGGGTTTGCTGGCTCATTCTATTGTTTATAACCTTTCAGGAGCTTATTTTCTGTTATCGTTTTAGCGATCAGTTTAGCGAACTTGCTAACGTCTCCTTTCCTTACCATTAAATTTCCACTTCTATTTTCAGATGTATAGTAATCTGGTGGTTGTTTTTAGTTTTACTCGAGTGGGATGGTTGATGGACCTGCAATTCGAGGTGCAATTCTCTCATTGGATCATGTAATCCCTTGTGGGACATAACACATCACACAATAAGTCCGTAGGATGACACATAGATGGCGTTGCTATGCAATAATCCATATGATTTGTAGGAAGTTGCAATCTTAAAAAGATATCTGTCAAAATTTCATGACACTCCGACGATTAGTATACCAGTTCCAGAGGTTCAAGTAACGCTACTTTTGATTTTTTCAAAAAAATGAATTCAAAGCAATTTCGTGTGTTAATTTATCATTGCTTTTTGATGGGTAAAAATACCATCACAGCCAGAGCCTGGCTTGATAAGTGTTATCCGGACTCTGAGCCATCGAGACAAACGGTGGAGAAGTGGTTTGCTGATTTTATACGTGGCCGTACAGACACTGACGATGCTGAACGCTCTGGAAGGCGAATTGAGGTGGGTACACCGGAAAACATCAAAAAAGTCCACCGAATCGGAGGACTTTTTGCGCCGGTATGTGACAATGGATGAAACATACGGGTTCACACGACTAATCTGCTAATGTGCTGTTTTGTTTTGTGCTACTCCTATGGGAGCTACTGTGCTCAAACGCTAACAACACATCCCCGATGGTTAGGTTAGGAATCTTAATTTACCCTGACGCGACTCTATAACAACTTTGCAGGGCAAATGTGCATATTTTTTAGATATCTCTATGCACCGAGATCTATCTAGGTATTTATATTCGGAATCGTTAATCATCAACGCCATCATATTATTGTTCTATACAGGGTTCGTGTGTATATGTTAATTGATGGCATTAATGTTCCGTTATTCCAAATCAACAACCTATTTTAGAAATAGGCTTAATAGCAAGAGGAACCTACTGATTTAAAGTGCTACATTCGATAAACACTTCTGTGTGCCGGTCGCGATTGAACCGATGACCTCCCATAAGACAGGCCAACGCGTTAACAATTTTTCCACGAATGTCCACAAAAGCAACGCATCGACACAGAAATAATTTAAAGCAGCAATGCACGCGACTGTCGATGTGCCGTTAACATATAATAATGCAAATAGCTCGAGTATGACGATTCTGCATTTCAAACAACGTTTTCTGTCCCATTTGTGTGATAACCGAAGGTTACCAATAAGAAACACTAAAATCAAAAACAGAACAGAATTTTAGGTAAATAATTTTTTTAAAGCAAATATTGCATAAATTCATATTCCCATTGACATACTGATCCCACAAATTATTAACAATTAAATAACTGATAATAATTCCAAAATTCGACATACATTGCATAATTATAACTCGTTACCAGATTTAGCGCACTAACGATAACCACAGGAAATGAATAGTAGATTTTTTTAAAACAAACCACATACCGGTGTCGTGAGATAATAAAATATTCACACTAAATACGATATTTATGATGTTTGTATAAATTAGGAAGGACACAATACAAACTCACACGAGCACGATTTTAATTGAAACTAATTTGATTATTTATTAGGTACAGCCAGACAATGTTTGTATTACATTTACGTTTATAAACGATTTATTTTGTCTAAATTAACAATCAATCAAACGATTATGTTGGTATGCGTGTACGGTGTTTATACTCGTATATTGATGTAGTGCGGGAATGCGGCTATATACTAAGTGTGGTCATGACGAGTGGACAATCACGCAGTTTGTATAAATAAAATGATTGATATACAAATTATGAATATTTTAAAAAAAGTTTGTTTTTTTTAAAGATGAGTTTTGTTTAGTAAAATATAATATTTATTTACATCAAGGGACATTTTCATGTAATACTTATAAATAATTTTGCATATATGCAAACACATTTACTTATTGTGTCGACAAACGTCAGAAACATTATAAATATTATTAATCGCTCGGGGCGCTGCAACGTGTATAGCTGTCTCATTGTCTCATTCATGTGAGCGGAGTGTCTCTTGTTACCTTGTTAAGTTCCAAACAAAGCTTTTATCAATGTACTCAGTGCGAGAGAGCGTTTTTTCATTTAGATATGGTGCATTTCATGTCGAATGAATAAATAAATAGTTTTTAATATTTTTTTATTTTCTGAACATCGAAATAAAGTAAAAAAACACAGGGTATCTTCTACTTAATTGTCACCGGCCAATCTATGTCTTATTGATGTTTTACAACTCACTCTAATTAAACTGTATTATTTAAACCCGCCCGCAGCATAAGACGCGCCCCGAGATACCAAAAACCAGTTCTCGGTATTTTTATTTTAGAAGAGAGAAGATGAAGATAAAGCATATAAATGCGAACGACATGTGTAGTTTATTTTCCAAGATGATCTATCTTCGCTTTGCTTGCATTTTAATAATTTTGATTTGCTCTAATAAATACAAAAGTAATAAAGTTGATGATCAAAATCCTAAGCTGGAGAAGCTAATATGTCTGAAAATTGTGTACTTCATTGTTATCCAAGCCGTCACCCTACCGACCAAGGCAATAGTCCAAGAAGAATGTTTCCATCATTCCAAACAGACTAGCACAGATTCACACTCCTGTAATTTAAGGGGTTATACTATGCAGATTTATTTTTCACTCGAAATGCTAATGAAAACCCTTATGGTGGCACACTTCAGCTGAAGTATATACAGTTTTTATCATGGAAACAGATGAACGACGAGAAAAGCCGCAAACCGCTCAGCATCAAAACATCAAAAAAAGCGGTCAGAAGGATCTTACATCGCTTAGAAAAGATGCAGATAAAATATCTAGGGAAGTTCACCCGCTTTATAAGAATTATAAATAATTAAATTTGTTTTTATTTGCATAAAAAGAAAAAGAAAATTTGCGAATTTTTGATTAACAATTTTTTTTGCTCTATTCGGTGCTGTATAATGTACGCAGTTTCGCTCGTCGAAAAAAAAAATGTCCCGTTTACTACTTGCCAAGACGCCACTGTATATCAACATTTATAATAATAAAAAACGTAATTTTTTCAGTGTGCTTGGTTAGTATAACCCGTTAAAATCCATTCAACACACAAAAATCAAAGTGTTTTTAGAAAGTAGCAAGTGCTAATTTGAGGTTTTTCTCTATTCTCTATTTCTGAAATATATTATTGTTTTGCCATGCAAAGTTGTAAGAGTCAGTAGATGTAAATATATGTTCCAAAAGTCAGCACATAAACAATTTAATGGTTGTATCCAACTATATTCTATTATCTAGCCCAACAAAGGGTTACTGTTTCTAGGTGATTTTTTAAGTTGGTTAAAAATTAATCACAGAAACTTTTTCTACTAACTTTTTATCCGGTTCGAAAAGTACTATTTTGGAAGGTCTCCAAAATACGCCGCATTTCAGTTTTGAGATTTTCAATTGAGAAAAAACGAACGCTTACCCGTAAACCTCTTCAGATTTGGAGAAGTCCCTAAGGGCCATGTCTGGCGAGTACGGTAGTTGAAGAACCAGTTCAAACCCTATATTTCGTGCATTTTTGTACAATCATCGGTGCATTACTGCATTGTCGATATATATTGACTGTTATGTTTTTACCTTTTTTCAAATTTGTTTTATTGGCCACTCTTACTAACAGGTGCATGAATCTTATATACATACATATGCACAAATATAGCTGCATTTAAAGAGAAACATAAAATACATACACATATACACAATTTTACGATTTACATGACAAAATTTAAAAAGAATTTCCTATAATGATTCAAATATTTGCTGCAACACTGTGCTTTTAGCACTACACGAGCCCAGTATGTCCCTGATGAAGAATGGAGGGGAGGGGAGAGTAGTTAGATCAATAAGGTCCTGTCGCTGCTCTCGCCGGGCATATCCAAAGTACATGATGCACGTAATCTGAACATGTCTCACAGAGTGGGTATTCATTAATTGTCACAGAAGGATACCTCTCTTATGTAGGTGCCGTAGACATGTTCGGCAGTACATGATCAGTCTCGACGATCTGGCTGAGATTTGCGGATTTGTTGTTGGATGATATATGTTGAGTTTTGAACTAACATTTCAAAATTTCGTTTGTGAGATGGTGCGTTAACGTGATTTAAAAACTTCTTTCGACAAATCAGGCCTTTTTCGATATTTTCTGTAACATTTTCCGCGATACGTTACACAGAATTCAATGCAAAATTTACGACAAAAAAACTGTAAGAACATTTTAAAACCTTTTTAACCAGTTTTATATATATGTATAATCCCATATAGTTTCTAAATGTATATATCAATGTAATCTATTTCATCGAAAAACCTGATTGGCAAAGCTTCAAACGGTCGTCTGAAAAGAATCCATTCAGCAAAACTCTTATAGTCGAAGTTTGTCGACCTTCCTGTGACTCACCCTGTATATAAAATAGTAAATAATTATAAACTATCAAAATAAGATTCGATTGCATTCTATAGATTTATATTTTGCGATGATAATTCATATCGTGTGACACTATTTTTTAATTATATACCTAGTAGATATAAAAGCATGTATAAAACAAGGTAATGTATATTATCTATAAAAATATAAGTACTTTTGGGTATACATATATATAAAACCCATTAGCATTGATAATGTATTATATGTATGTAATATGTAATTACACCAAACGTTTATTTGAATTCTATACTTAAATTCACTTTTGAATTTATTCGAATAGAAACATATTTTGCCATATTCTATCATGCATACGATTTTAATGACACATTGAGAACATGGAGTTTGTTTGCCGGCAGTTATGTAAGTTTATAACATTGTGTATTTTCAAGGTTACCGCATTTACCTTAACTCACCGTTCGGCATTTTCAGTTGTATATATATATGAATATACTGTATATGAACAGTTCACTCATAACATATATAACAGCAATAACATATGCGCATTCTTTGTTTACTTCGAGAAAACCATTTTTCCATCGTACATTAATACAAACAAATTCCGCGCGCGCAATTGACTTCTCGGATTGCATAAATATACATTATATGTATATGTATTGGTTTGTGTAGAGAGTGTACCTATGTATGATTTTTTCTTTGTATGGGAGTGTGTTTGTCTGTCCGAGTACCGAGCTGTTGCCTCGGCACAGTTTGTATAGGTACTATATATAAACTGCAACGCTGCGCCTGAAACACACACATACTTCATCTATGTTCTTGAACTCGAAGACGTCAACATTGATGAGAAAATTGGTGGTTTCGGAACTCGCAATGAAGGGCTCTTCGACCCGGACGGGATGTAATTTTGTATTGTGTTTTTTTCTGTTTTGCTCGCCGTGTTTTGAAACACACACTT
>JANSTU010028688.1:0-12346 GCA_027564075.1 Bolitophila hybrida
ATATCACATTTAGCCAGAGAACTTAGAAATAGGTTTGTAGAATATTTTCTTGGAGCTATGGTATTATTTATGTTTAACTGTTTAACACCGACAAAACTATAGATATTTGAATAATCAAAATCGACACTTTTATTTCTGAATCACCTTTACACTCCATAAAATGTATCATTTAGTATACCATATCTCAAAGTCCCGTATTATTATTATAGTTTTTTTTGAGAAACTATAAATTCCGATAATTATTTGGAACATTATCATTCCAATAATAAAAGGAGATGTAAACATTTTAATTGCGTAATTCTTGCGATATGGAGCTAAACCCCTTACATCAACGATTTGATGTAGGTTTGGAATGGCTTCCATATTCACCAGTACTCAATCCGTGTGACTGTTTTATGGGGATACCTTAAGGGGTTTTTAGATTGGTCGAAAATTCGATTTTTTTAATTGCATTTTATGAAAGTCAAAATCAACTTATGTGGAAAATCTGCCCAAAGAATGAATGACATGAAGTGGTCCATAGTTATCTTGCTCATCGTAAGGGTAACTAGGGAACATATTTTTTACAGCTGGCCATATTTCCTTGTATATATTGTTATACAATTTGGAAGCATCATATAAGAACCAAATAACATATATGTACTATTTGGTGTCATGAAGCGCGTTTCATTAAATTTTCATTATTATTTATAAAAAAACGTGGAAATCCTAAATGCCAACTAGGTTCAGGATCGCGTTTATAGATCTAACCCGCTTTCTCTAGATGAACTATTATGCAATATTAGAAGAACTTGATATGATTTCAGAAAAATATATCAATAACACAATTATCGCATTTCCAAGTCGCTTAGAAATTGTATCAACAAACAATGGTTGTCATTTTAAATATATACGTTATTTTTTTTTTTAAATTATATGCACTGTTAATAATATGTTATTAACTAATATTTTATATTTATTAATTTTCTTTTTTTTTCCTGCAGGTAATATTTTGTGCAGTTTTTGAAAGATTGACGTATAAACATAGATGGCAGCAGTGTTTTAGCAAAAACGAAAAAACGTCAAATACAGTGTAATCGGTTAAATTGCATATACAAATTACATTGTAATTAAACCAGAAGTACTGCTTCAAAAAAAAAAAAAATACTTTATTCTTTTTTTATTTTTAAAAAATCTTGTTTTAATATTTTTTTTTTTTTTAAATGGTAAAAGGTTTTTAAAATATACTATTGAAAATTATTATTCAATATTAAAGAAAACATTCAAAATTATTTTTTTTTTTTTTTTATTTTTATAGTTGTATTGTAATTAAACAATATTTTTTTTTAATTATTTAAAAATAGTCTTTTAACAATATTATAAAAATATTTATATTTGGTTTAATAGGTTTTTAGGTATAATATTAGAATAATAGAGAATGTTTTCGGAAGGTGAAATGTTTGTGATTTTTTTTATAGAATAAAAATAATAAAACAAATGAATAGCTTATTTAAAAAATGTGTAAGATCGTATTTTTGCTACAACAACTATAATTCATATTTTATTAAAATTTTATTATGTTTTAATAAATAAAAAAATATTTTTTTAAATAAATTATTTCTTAAACAAATATGCAAATATGATGATAAAGTTTTATCCAATTGAAGTTGTTGGAAAGTTACAGCAGTAACTTTACATATAATATTTAATATTATAGCATATGAATTTTAAAACTGAGCTTTACGCTTTACTCGATATCTCAAAAACGATTTGACCTAATGCTTTTAATGTTATGTTAATCGAAAAAAAGAAATTGAAAATTATTTATGAAAATCATATCAACAAACAAATAAAACACTAGCACTAAAAAAAACCTCTAAAAAATATTATTAAAACGATAAAAATAAAAATGTAATTTAGACATTAAGTGTTCAACTCTCAGGTTTGCCATATTTAAATATAAAGACGCGAAGAGTTCCAGTCACGACATTTCGGTGACATTTTATATTCAACAATCGTAAAGATATCAGACATCATTGAGTGAGTGCATATATCAAAAATATACATATGTATGTACAAATAATTCACAAACACATATACAATTTCGATTACAAATTCATGAGTGATATTATATAGGATCGAATATATACCTATATCGTAATGTGCATACACTTTTTGAAGTATGAGTGAGTGCGTTTATGTGTGCAATATATACATTATACAGACTATAGATCATTAAATATTTTTGTTGTTTCTACAAATATTTGTATGGACACATTCTCACGCATACTCTTGCACTAGCGCTTGGTTGTTTATATTGATTAAATCTGCATTCGGTCGAGTTCGTAATATATTTATAAAATGTGAAGTATTAATTGTTTATACTTTATAATTAATATATGTCTATTGAGAATGACTGAATTCAATGTATTATTTCGATTATTTTTATTATTTAAGTGTATATTTTGGTACAGAAGACAATTGAAAATTTAAAATGATTTACGTAAAGAAAAAAAAAACTGAGTACCCCTGTAATCGACTGTTGAAATGCTACCAATCTCTAAAGAATAATGTAAGAATGACAATACTTTATATTTTCTCAGAAAAAATCTGTGTATATGTGGGAGTGTATGCGCATTATTCGTAGATACATAGTTCAGTTTGGTTTAGGTAGATTTTTTTAAAAAGGTATAACAGACAGTCATTGATGTATATTGATGCATTAAGGTGCAAATAAACTGAATTTGAGAATGTATTGGCAGTTCTAGTTTATAATAGAAATTGACTTTCATTTATTTTGTTAAATGCTTAATATAGTTTTACTTCTTTCAAAAATATTGTGCAATAATGGTAACCGTAAAATGTGTCAATTCGTCTAAAGCAAAAGAAAGTTTTTTTTAAATTTTTGTTTTACAAAGTTAGCTACAGTTTACGATGTACAATAATTAAATAGAGCATTTTATCTGTCGTTAATATTGATGATATAATTGAATGAATTTGCGCAAGTCATTTGAATTAAATGTCCATACAAATATTTATATGTATTACAAATGGATAATTCAATATGACCTCCATATTTCCAGAGAGTTATATGTTATAATCGCCGATGCTCACAAATCAGTTATTCAAAAAAAGCAAATGTGTGACACTTCAAGCACCCTGTATTTCTTATATACATATATTCTAACGATCGGAATCGATGAGAAATTTGATCTGACTGTTTGTCTGTTGGAAAGTAAACATACTTTACACATTTTCGGCAGTTTATAAATATCAAATTACACATGTATATGAAAAGTGCTGGTAAAGTGCTGAACAATGTAAATAGGTTTTTCGTCTATAATCTCTAATGTGTGTAAACTGGTATAGTGATTAAGTAAGCTTTTGAAATGGTTAGGGATATTGATTAGTGCTTAGAATAAAATACAAAATGGCATGCATATTTGTTTTCTAGATAAAATAAGGTTGAATATCATAATATAAAAAGGGTTATTTAGTAGATAAAGGAGTAGTGTGCACAATTTGTATATCCGGAATTAAATGACAAATAATGGTAAGAATGACTGCTGGCGCCATAAATCATTGATCTGTATAATTAAATAATTGCAATAAATACCAAGGGAAGGTATAGTTGAAGGTATAACTAGGTAGCATATCTATAATTAAAATAATATTGTTATAAATATGGTATGCTTTATTGTCAGTCTACATGCGACAATATTTAATATGTGAGATTAAATACATATTATATTAATCTTAGAATTTCACATAACAAATTAAATTGTGCTTTACTCATGTTGATTAGAATTGCTGTTTCCAATATTCAGTAGGAACTGGAAAAATGTGATTTTTTACTTTCTCGAAAACACTGTGAAAAATGTAATATAATTGAATAAAAATCACACTTAATGTATTTTTACATTTAAAATTTGTAGTATAATTAAGTAAATCAGAATCACACATGCATAAATCAAAAAATCTGAAATTAAAATATTCAACTGTATCTTTCATATTACGTTTTATCAATTTGGTAAAAAACTGAGTCAAATTTATAATCGGTCGGTTACGACTAAAGCCATTTGTTTTATAAAATTGATAATTTAAAATTTATAGAAATACGCATTTATAATATATTATAATTGTTTTGTATAAATGATTAGATTAGAGTTTGGAGTAACGTTCTTAAAAAACGGAAACATTGTGCTCAAATGATTATAAAAAAAATCATCAAAATTATGAAATAAATATATAATATAATCAATATAAATTTGCACAATTTCGAAATTAAATTAAATGCCAAATTTACTCTATTTAATTTACTATAACTTGTCGATCTATGGATTTTTTTCGCGGAAATTAAATGATTAAATGCAGTTTACCATTATGTTTATTTGTAATAAACAATTGCAATATAATTTCGACTGATAATTACCAGCTTTTCTTCAAACATATTTGTCAAGTTTGTAGTGATGTTTCCATGTTTTATTATCAGTCGCAAAATGCCAAATATTTTTTTCGAAAATGGCTAAACTTGTCAAGTAATAAATCATTTACAATTCACAAACGAAATCTACAAACACAAACAAACATGCGATATTCTCATTTATAATATATTTCTCTAATACTGTTAATCACAAAAAAAAAGAAATATATAATTAGCACATTTTGTTTGTATGACGGAATAGTTCGAGTTGGAAGTATTTGCATATTACATTTTTTGTTTGGACACATATTTGCGGAAGATTCTAGCTTGACCAAAAATTTGCAAATGTTTTTTTTTAAAAGGACGAACAAAATGAGGATGCATTTTATCTTTTTAAGGTTTTTGATTTCGGTACAAATAAAATTGCCATTTTAGTAAGTACTTTAATAGAAGATGATTATTTTTTTACTTTACTTGATGGAAATAATGTAATTATGTAAGTAAAATTCTTCTTCTTGAATTCATCTATTTTCTGAGATTTATTTTATATCATATACTTATCAAATAAAAATATGTTTTTGGTTATAAATGTGTAAATAGTATATTTCAGATTTGGCTAAGTTATGTGTTTTTAACAATTATCAGATGATGCTTCCTAATATCACACCTTTTTGTCATATTTAGGTATGCATTTAATTCATTTTTAAATAGTTTTTCGGGGATAAATTTCATCTGTTTGCATGTACAATACAAATACAATTATCCTAATATTTTTTTGCTATATATCCTAGCAAATTGTATCTTGTTTTCTTTATTTTGCTGTCCGATATTGGATATTCTTCAGAACTCGGTCTGATGATATGTTTTTAATATTTTTATGATCAAAGCATTTAAAATATTTTAAATCGGTGATTATAAAAATCTTGTACCAATTTTTACAAGTTTATTACTTATATTTACTTCCAATGTTGCTCCATTCGGTCTTTAAAATATTTTGAAAATAAATGTTATGTGTTCTAATCCTTGTGTACTATTCATTCCAAAGATTTTCAATCGGATTTGAGTCAGTGGACTGTGGTGGCGTATCTATAATTTTTGGACAATAATATAGGATTAACGTACAAGAAAGGTTTTATTCTTTGGATCGTTATCTTGATAAAAATAAAAAACGATCCAAACTACCTAGTTTTTCGGCACTTTGCTATACATTTTCACTAAACATTTTTTGTCCATACTTCCTTCTATAAATATCAAATTTCCAACACCAGATAAAGAAATAAAAACCATAACAAACCGCAAACATGTTTCACCGTCGGATTTAAATTTTAAATTTTCATTTATTTATTTGGTTTTCTTCACACATGTTGGTTTAAAAAATATCCTATTCCAAACCAATTTATCATTGGATTGGTGCAGTTTTTCATTTTTTTTATTTAAGAACGGCTTTTTCTTGGCATTTGTTCATTGTATTCACATTCGCGAATTGCCCTTCGGACAGTTTCTACGTGTCTACTTTTCCATTAAACACCTCAATCTCAGATTTAATTATTGCTGTACTTATTCTCGGATTCTCTTTTACTTTGCGCATAATCATGCGTTTACCGTGCTCATTAAGATATTTAGGTGACCTTTTTGATGTATTGAGTCTGTCTATACGATGTTCGTGCTTATATCTCAAAACAATATCACCAACGGTACTTTTATTCATGTAAGGCAAAGAAGCAAAGATCATTTTTCCAATAGTGTGATAAGCTTTTACAAATATAAATACTCCATATTTATAAAAAAAGATACTTTAGAGACCAAACTTAACTTTTAGAGGCAAATTATATATTTCTTAAAAAATCCTCTAAAATTATAAATTAAAGGGTTTTTTTTCTTTAATTTGTACAATATGTTCATATAATAATATTTATTTGTATTTTTTCACAGGACAATTGGAAATGATATTCACATTAAATTCAAAAATTAAAACCTATTCAGAAAAAAAGAGAACTTTAATATTATTTTAAACTCGTATTTTTACTTTCTTGTAGTGAAAGACCGACAACATTGTTAAATACAAATATTTTTTTAAATTTATATACTTTAAACTCGATTGAAACAAAGTATAAGTTCACTAATTATACTTTGTTTCAACGGATTTTCAGAATCTCAATTGGCCGAATTACGATTGGTCCAATAATACGATTGGCAGAATAATATGATTGGTTGACCACACGTAGTGTGTTTTAAAAGCCATTTTCACACATTTTTGTCTTCAAATTCGAGTCGTTCGGCCGATCGTACTAAAATCTTTTATCATATAGCACAGGTCTCATAAGTCAATTTAAAAAAGTTTTCAATATACTTTATATTTAATAAATAATAGCTAAACTAAATCATACAACAGCTTTTCGCAGAGACGCATAAAATGAGGCTAAAAAATACATGTTTGATAACAATAAATCATTAAATTAAATTCAAACGTTCTATTTTACACAAATATTTCTATAAGTAATACTTCTTAATATTTCAACTTAATAAACACACTTTTATATTTTGAACTGGCTTTTTGTAAAAAGACTCAATATAGTCAGTCTATTTATTTTTAAAATAAATTAAAGTCAATTTTGTATTGTTTGTAATTCTCTTAATGAAAAAAAAAACAATCTGCCAACACAAATTAGCTCTCGCCCACGTACGAACAGAATGCAAACACACACCGCAGACCACAACTTCATCACAACAGACAATTGATCCGCATAACATATTCTCACAACACAGATTACACGCGTATACGCACACACATGCACTTACATAAATAAATATATTAAACATACATGCGCTATGTATTGATCGCCATGTGTCAGCCGATCAGCGTAGAGCTTACGCACAATTGCAGCCAGTAGCGGCAGAGTTCGGTGTCCTGAGTGCGTATGTCACGATCACGTACGTCGTCCAAGACCAAGAGCATGCGGTCGATAACGCGCAGCGCAGCAATACCGATCATAACCTGATCAGGTTGACGACGATCAACAGCAGCAGAGCAACGCAGCTCACTCACAAAACCTATCCGAGAGACATTAATAAAAATGCGTTTACAAGGTTATGCCACTGAGTTAAAGCGTGCGTGCGTACGATCGTGTATCTTATATGTATGCGGCGAGAGCGCGTGCCCGCTCGCTCAAACCCGATAGCTTGAGCTCGTGCGCGCGCGTACACACAGTTCGATGCCCTTGGAATACAGACACACTCACAACTTTGAGCACCGAGTGCTATAACAATATAATATTATATACAAACAAAAAGAAATACGATTCCCAGTAAATGCACAATTTATAAATAATACTAAAAAACAAACACAAACCGAAACACTACGATTCCAGTTAGTACACAACAAAGCAAGCATTTTACTCTGTGAACTACGCGATCGCCAACACTGTTGCAGCGATGCACTAATCACAGTACACACCATTGCTTCGAGTGCGAGACCATTCGCATGTCGCACTCGCGGGTTTGTGCAGTGCATAAATATAATTGACTGAGAGTACACACACGCGTTTTTTAATAGTGTAAATATAGCATTTGCACACATCTATACTCAAACACACACACACAAGCGTATCATATGCAGAGTCAAAGTCAGAAAAGCACAAGAACCGGGCACACACCTTCACGGTCCGCAAATCTGACATGAGTATTAGATGGACTGCTTCCGCTGAGTCAGTTTGCAATGCACGAACGCACACACATACAAATAAATAAAGACAAAGAGGCTCGCACAGAAGGGGCGCAACAATAAACGCAGTTGGATTATTTTAAATGAGCAATTCATTCAACTTTCAACTTGTAAATATATGTATTATAAATGCATTATTGTAAGGTTAAATATTCAATGTGTTTTAATACACAACTTCAATGAACGCTTCGATCCAATGAGCAATATATATCTAGTTAAATGTGGTATTTCAATTCATTCATAAATATATAGATAGATACCTATTACCTATTATATAAAAGATTATAATAGGAAGTAGCTTAGCAAATTGCAATTTAAAGAATTATCATATAGAAGATATGTATTTATTAAGACTGTAATCAGTTTCATTAATAAATACATTTATTTAGATTTTTTGTAATTGATTTGACATTTTGCATGAACTGTGTAATTATTTTAAAGTTCCTTCCGTTTAAAATTGACAACAGCACTTGTAGGACATAATTATGCTATTACAAAGGTGTTTATAATTTGCAATATCAATTAAGCGTATTTATAGATAATAATTTAATTATTAAACCATTTAATAAAGGGTTACAATATTTGTACATACAGTCGTATTCGTACAGCACATTTTTGGAGAGTTTTTGTTTTTCATGTTTAAAATTATGTTTAAGATTATGGTTTAATATATTTTAATATAATGATTGTGTTTAGATCAAATATTTATTTTTGTAAATACATGAAAAAGAATAGGTTACTTTATTGTTAAGTGCTACCCAATTAAATCTTAAAAACATACCAATTAAGTATTCATATAGCTGCGTGGAACTATAAATAAAAATCATACTTTTTGGTTATTATTAACAGATGTTTTTTCTTATGTCATAATTTGTTGTTGTTGATCGTGTTGGAAGTTAAAATTTAAAAATGCATAACCAGTTCAGGCGAAAAGGCAGTATAGCCGGCGAGCGATTTTGGTATTTTAATTACCTATCGATTGATATCATATAACACCCCTACCTCCTATGTACCCCCTTTATATTGATTTTTTGTAAAATTTTGGTCAAACTTTGACCCCTTGCTACCATTAGGGGAGTCGTGACCGCCAACTATTTTAATGGTTTTTGGGGTCGGATAGCGATCCCCTTTAAGGAACATAGAGCTAATATGCCAAAATCGCCTTCCGGCTATACTGCATTGCATCCCCAGTTCAAATCTATATCCGAAATTTCAGCAATTACATTCTGAGCAAGATGTATAATTCAATCAATAATTAATCGCTATGGAGAAACAAACAAATTGAGGAAGAGGCAACCTGAAAAACTTACGGCACATGATAAAATGGTAGTGTAATGGTGTAGGTAAGATACATGTTATTGATGGAAAAATGGACTAACATGTTTTTATATTAAAAGAAAACCTAAAGGCCAGTGCAGATACAAAATATTGTGCTTTAAATACTAGGCTATATCTGCAGTACAATACCCCACAATACATGAAAAATCCTCCACAATCTCCGAACCTTAACCCGATTGAATGATTTGGGATGATTTGGAGCGGTTGCATCCGATTTCCAATAAAAATCAATTGAAAACAGCGTTAAAGAAGGAATGAGATGAAATAACTGCCGAAGTAACAAAAAACAATGGTTCGATGCCCAGACGATTAGAGGCTGTCATACAAAGTAAGGGGTATCCTAAAAAATATTAAAATGTAAAAATTAATCATATGTAAACCTAAATTAAATAAAAATATTTTGGCTGTACGACTATACAAGTTTGGTATATTTTGGGTAAAACATGTAAGGACCAGGCGTTGCTATGCAATAATTAAATAACGTTTTCTTCTTTTTCGTGTTGATTCATATTTGAAAATTTATGATCTAAAATTACTCAATTACTCATATTTTTTCCAAAATTATAACTACTTTATTTTTAAAACGATTAATAATATGAAAATTTAGTGAAAATGTATGCAGTACGAGTACATATTTGACTGACTGTACATATGTAGATATTTATTTATTAAATTATATCTTTGATTTGAGTTTTATGTATTATGTGAAAAATGGGTGACAAAATTTATAAATATTCAATTGTATTTATTGTGTTTTTAATAGTGGACAATTGTTTTTGTCTTTTTTGCTGCAAACCGTAATGACAAATTTTTAACACGAATTTAGATTGATTTTTTTAGATTACCAGTTTACATAAAAAAAAAACAATTTTATAATAACAACTTTATTAAAATTGCGAGCTTGAAGCTTGAATGCAACAAAACTCTTCGGACATCGGGGCAATTTGTTAAAGAAGTGATCAGCACATGAAGTTAGGACGGGACTGGGACTTTCATACCGCGGTCGCTGCCACCACTTTTCATTTGCTTGTGTTTTATGCGCCTTTGTAGTTTAGTTTGCTTGTGTTTGTTTTATTATGCCAGTCTAATTTTTGTTGTTTTAGGAAGTCCGATGTTAGATAATTCATGCCACCGTTAGGACTAGAATTATTACTTTATCGCGAAACCTTTATTGACATCCTGAATTCCACTATTTTTTTAATATGTAGAAATCTTCAACCATTCTTCCGTCAATGTATTTTTTTAGTTAGTTAGTTAAGTTAATAAAACTTCAAAAAAAAGTATATGAGAATCCAGACCTCGAGATTAGGCATAAATTAGAAATTATTTATCGATGTTTTTATACTATTTGCTAGTGTTACGGATTTTCTCATCATAGCATCATAATGTTCACGTATAACCGCGTTGTTCAAATGAATGGAAACAGGTCAGATGCCCGAAACATTCGAAGGTCGTACTAAAAGCAAGTAGTGATAACACAAAACAAGACCATTTTTCGATACATTTTGTATAACGAGTAACAATGTTTAATCATTGAAAATGATTTTGTCGAGGGTACCGATGAAAAATGTGTAACGAAAGGCGCAATTGTTTCGGAAAAGTTCGGTAAAAATTCGGCATACTTCAGGTAATTAAAAAATAAAAGAAAAAAACTCAAAATCCAACATGTGCATTTTCAATAATCAATTTATTAGCTGAAAAGGTGAGATCTCTTGCGTCCAATCAA
Source organism: Bolitophila hybrida (assembly GCA_027564075.1). Lineage (NCBI taxonomy): Eukaryota > Metazoa > Arthropoda > Insecta > Diptera > Mycetophilidae > Bolitophila > Bolitophila hybrida. The sequence continues at coordinate 11,188 of JANSTU010028688.1, forward strand.
ATCGCTGTCTTTATAACGGGATATAGGTAATATAGTCAGTTGGGGCCAGCTCAGGCGAGTGAGTAGGAGGGTGTTCGAAAATTTCCCATTTAAATTTCTTCAATTTTCCTGGGTCACACCCAGGCCGAAAGCGGACGGACGAGCATTATCGTGAATGAAAAAGACTCAATAAACTGGTTCTTTATTGCAATTTTCAAGCGATCCAGGACGCACAGTGCCACCTTTATTGAGATAATCAATCAAAATAATCCGATAATACAAAAGCACAAATTTGGACGCAAATTTTATCGGAATCTAAATGAGAAAATGTTATAAAACATACAAAAATTGACCAACCAGACGAAGCACTAAACTGATCAGAATCAGATAACACATAATTCATAGTTTTTCATTTTCACCAAGAGCGGCGCTAAACTTACTTTCTGAACTACTCTCTCGGTAAATTATGTTGTGTATTTAAGACAATCTGATTATTTTTTGTACATATAATTTAAATGTGATGCATTTGAGCCGAATGATGATGCGCAACTTCTTTGGTTCCGGGTTTATTTTTTGGTTATACAGAATGGTAACATATAGTGGCCGACATCTTTAATCAAATTTAATGAGATTAAAAAAAATGCAAAAAAAATATCTTCCAATAAATTTAAATATATAAATATTGATTATTATAAATATGAGAGTATAAAGACCAAATGTAAAAATAGACTTATATGAGACTTTGTCTGAAAAAAGAGACCAATTATCTAGAGACCAGTAAGGATCAATTAGTAACAAATACGAATAGATACATTCTCATAAGTATCTCTGATTATAGACCAGCGTGGAATGCCGCACACTATTGACCTGCACGTGTTCAAACGACTCCTAACACATCCTCAGTGGTTGGAATCTTAAGAAATTGACTAATAAAGTGTTGCATTCGAAATTCGAGAAACGGGAATCGAACAGGATACCTTACGTCCGGTAGCTAGGCGTTGTCTCACTCGAGTACAGCGTCTTGGCTTTCAAACAAGTTCTAAATGTCCTTTTATTTTATATATATATAATTCTTCAGTAGTGTGTATGTCACTGAACTTCTTTTAAACGACTGGACCGATTTTGATGAAATTTTTTGTGTGTGTTCAAGGGGATCTGAGAATGGTTTAGATTCACAATT
>JANSTU010028699.1:0-12343 GCA_027564075.1 Bolitophila hybrida
GCCTTGGCGGTCATTTGAATGATGTCATATTCCATACATAATGGGGTCGATGGACCTTTCAAATATTTTTTTTTTTTCGCAAATATCTCTCCTACATGTATTTTTTTTTATTTCAAAGCTCAAGCGCCCTTAATGGAAAACCCTTTATAAATGCCGATGGAGGCCGATTGGAAGTTTATTTGAAAATGAAAATGCTCTTCAAGATAGTTTATTTTGAGAAAATAAAATAGTTTATTTGAAAAATAGTTTATCTTTAAGATAGTTTATTTTGAGATAAACAGAAACATATCTATTCAAGGCAATCGATTGACAATTATCAATTACAATGTTTACTGGTGCTGACAATACCCGACTTTTTTAGGAAACAGGTATCCGGGGTCCATAAGGAAAACATTTAATATTATATATATATATTATATTATATATATCAAAGAAAGATTCGAGAATCGGGTATTACATGCATTCTGGCCCGGACCCGAAAAACAGGTAATTCATGAATTTGGGTCCGGACCCGGTTCTTTGTACGGGCATATTTGTATTAGGAAAATAGCCTTTAATACATTGATTTCATTGAATTTCAGTAATAATAATTTAATTTTATTTTAAAAATGATTATTGTTTTGGAACTTTAAAATATTCAAATTATTTAACAAAAATAATATTTTTAAAAAACGTTAAGGATTCCTTAAATAATGCTGGATTTTAAACTTTCTAAAATGTTATCATTTCAGAGCAAATAGCAAATTATTCAATATTACTCAAAAAAGAACCGCTAGATGCTCTGAAAAGATATCATTTTAGGAAGTTTAAAATCCAGCATTATTATAGAAATGCACTGTATTTAAATTGTAAGAAGAGTGCAAAAACAAAGCAAATTGGCAACATTTCAGTGCACGAACAAGAATTTCACGCAAATTCGCAGTGTGCAGTTTTTTAATTTAATTTATTGCATTTGCGTGCAATCTGGCGCCTTTTTTATGTGCAAATTTTGTAAATATGTTTGACGAAGCAGCGATACTGCATATTGCACATTCCTGCCGTATGCCCGTATCCTTCACACCGAATGAAAGTACTGTGTTTGTCTTGATACCGACATTTGTTAGCTGCAGTGTATCGTTTTCGTGTATTTTTAATTCATTTGTAAAATCGTCATCGTTGCTTCTAGTGAATCTAGTGTCTGCGTTTTGTATTATTTTGGTGTGTAAGTGTAGTTTTAAAGTAAATTTATATTACCGCAACACTGCTGTCAGCATTGTCAAAGCGATAAGCAAAGTTCATGATGAAATAAGTGCGAGAGGGACACAAAATACTCCCAGCACAATTTTGCTTTCCATAATATATGTGTAACATATGTATTAGTTTTGCTGCCATAAAATATCTAAAATTATCTTTTTTATATACATATAAATATATATTCGTGTATGATGAGAAACGTCACGCACATAACATTATTATAAATATTTGGCGGCAAATTTGCGATTTGTGTTAAATATTTATAATATTAAAAAATATAGAAAAAGGAATTAGTAATTGAAAAATAACATATTATATATTTTTAAATAATCAATAAATGATTTTTTGTTTGTTATGTGTTTTTAAATGTCAAACATGTATTCTTAACAATTTACAATTACTAAAAAGAGACCAATTTTTGTTTCTTCTAACCTATGCGAATTTTAATAACACCGTCTCTTTTCGTTTTTCCAGCAAAAATGCTGACAGCAATGCTACTGTAATTTTAATATAAATCGACCTATAAACAAACCCTTTCTTAAAGCACTTGTGTGCAATTTCTGAAATACTATTGGTCCTTATTTTGTGTTTTTGATTGATATTATCTCCTTTTTTGTTTTTGTTATAGTTATTTGTTGTTGTGTTACTCTTGTTAGTTTTTTGTTTCATTGTTTTAAAACTTGTATTTAATTTACTAGTCCTATTATAATTATAGGTATTTGAATTACCTATCGATTAATACCCCCAAAACTTCTTAGAAGTCTAGGATCCCTGTACATCCATTAAATCACATTTTTCTAACACACTTTAATACCTCTTATTGCCTTTATTTAGTTATTGTATTTTTTATTACTATTGAAGAACATATGTATAATCAATAATCATTTTAGAAACAGCATTTATATTAGGACACACGTTACAGAGTTAATCCAATTTATACGTTTCTGTGTTAAGTAACATTCCTTTTGCCACCTCTTCAGCTTTTTCCTTCCCTAGTAGTTTTTCAACTAGCGTTAACGCAAAAAGCATAGATGTTCCCGGACCTCTGCTTGTTATGAAACGTCCATCTACAACTACCAATTGATCGTCCATATACTTATAATGGTCACCCAGTTGGCTTTTAAACACAGGGTAGGACGTAACTGATTTTCCTAGGCCAATAGAATGGGAAAGTAAGATCATCGGTGCCGCACAAATTGCAGCAATAATTCCACCATTAAGTTCTTGCTTTTTAAGCAAATTTCCAAGTTCTTTAGACTGACTCATCGCTTCGGCGCCCTTCAACCCACCAGGAAGTAATATAGCATCGTATATTTCCTAGATTTAAAAGAATTTATTAAAGTGTATACGAATGTTATTAATGTACCTTTTCGTCATACGAGAGAAGATCTATATCTGCAACAAGATTTACATCTCGAGAACATCTAATGACAGATTCGCGGTTTAATCCTGCCAAAAAAACCAAAACCTATAGAATAAAAGTAAACCAAGTTTAGTATTGGTTTTAATTTAATCCAACATAAATAGCAATGTATGTATAGTAACATTTAGATTCTTCACTTATGAATAATGACTATACATTTTTTTCAAAAACTGTGAATCTTTTCTTTAATTGTTTTTTATGAAATATTTAAATATATTATTTTTTTATTTTTTAATAATAAACTTGTCACATTTATATTTTAAGCTACAAACAAACATGTAGATTAGCGATGTCGGAATAATGCAATGGAAACTCTTAATGTTGATCCCGATTTCCAACATCTGACCAACGAAATTAACACCTATGTCTATCATTGAGAGTAAATGGTTTTTAGAGAAACTGCTATGGAATTGCTCAAAATATAGGAAGATTTAAGTTTGGCCTTACAATTTACATCGTAGGGTTCTCTTTCATCAGAAGACACATTTCTAATATTATGGATATGCCTCCAATAACAGTACGGAACAACATTTTATCGAAAATGTGAGTATCATCGAAGAAATATCTCATCTAAGTATCTGGCTCTCTTCGGTGTATTCACCAAAATACACTCAGTACTTTAATAATAAAATAATAATAATATTGACATCCGGAAGCTGACCGCTGGCTCTGGCTATTCATGCGTAGTTCGATCCGACCTACCAGAAGTGCTTATCCTCGCCAACTCCATACGCAAACTTGTCTCTCTCACTGTTTTAAAATAATTGAGCTTAGATCACAAACCGGTTTCCATAAAAAACTTCTTTTTTGATAGCCGCGTTGCCCGTATCATTACGAATGACTCAAAAAATCAGTATATTAGTTTGAACATTTCAGAATGAGAGTATCATAGAAATGTGTTGTTAATTTGATTCCTAGTGCCCACGGAGGGTTTAACAGTCTAAATTAAAAATTAAATAAACCTCTAAAATCTTCTCGCCTTTTAAACGTAAGGTTTTAACATCCTGGTTGCTTTCCAAAACATTGGAAGCATTCTAAAGTTACAGCAATCCTCAAGCCGCACAAAAAAAATAACATACGCAGACGACATAGACATTTTCTCATCCAGTGTTTGTTCTAACGGTGTTAATTATCTTCTTAACAAAGCTTTTATTGAGTTTAAAAATACTTCGAAATATGAAAAAATAAGGTTAATGGTGTAAAAACACAAACTGTGTTTTTTCCTTTCACACGTAGATTTTGAAATCGTCTAACATATCAAAATAGAAAATAACCATGAGGATCAACCTATCGACTTGAAAAATGTTGCTACATATCTAGGCATACTCTTAGATGAATACCTCGGACTCGGTTTCCACACAACAAATGTTTTTATTTGTTTATGCGTTTAAGGCAAAAAATCTCAATGAGTATTTTAGTTGTTATTGTATGCACAATATGTAAAATGTATATATTTTATAATTATAATTAACCTTACCCCAGCTCTACGGAGTATGTCAACACTAATAACTAATTCCATTTCTTCGGACCCGGAAGCAACAATAGCTAACACTTTCTTATTCATTGTACTAATTAAATAAATAAAATTATAATGGATTATAATTATAAAGTTTATTATTTATTAATAAATTTGTCTTTTTTTCTATTATGTTATCTTCTTTTCATTTTATTATTGTATTTGGTTTATCGAATTTGCCATACATATTAGCGAAATCCTAAGTTCTTTCCATCTGGTGGATATTTATTTAAAAATATTTGTTAACTCCCAATCGGCCTCCAATGCATTATTAATGCATTAATAATGCATTATATAAATCATCAAAATGTCGCAAAATATAAGCGCCCAATCGGCTTCCAATGCATTAATAATGCATTTATTATCAATCAAAATGTCGCAAAATATAAGCGTTAATGTTTCTCATTAACGCATACATACGCACATTATAAATAACATATTTAGAGCGGCTCTGTTTGCCTGTTGCCATTGGCAACAGGAGCCGCGCTTTGATATTAGTACATGGATTCCTATACTTAATGAATATAATCAAATTAGAATTCCTAATTTTGTTTTCTTGTACTTTCTCTATAATAAAACTACATTATTTAATATATTTCTTTTTTTCTTCTTCTTCTTATTCTTTTGATTGTACACATTTTTATGTAATATTTCAGCTCTCTATATAATTCGCATAGGTACAATTTTCGGAAGTTAACGCATCTGTAAGAAATATACATGATTAATTGCATTTTTTCTTTTATAAGGGTATGTTATTATGTATATAGTATTATTTCAATATACTATCAAAACCCTTAAAAAGAAAAAAAAACAATTAATCATATATATTTCTTACAGATGCGTGAACGTCCGAAAATTGTACTTATGCAGATTATATAGAGGGCTGAAATATAATATAAACATGTGTACAATCAAAAGAATGTTTAAATAAAAATATATTTTAAATAATGTAGTTTTATTAAAGTACAAGAATACAAAATTAGGAATTCTTATTTGATTATATAACTATATTAATTTAGGTATAGAAATCCATGTACATACAAATTCGGGTTCCGTTGCCAATGGCAACAGACAAAGAGAGCGTTAATGAGAAACATTATCGCTTATATTTTGTGACATTTTAAGCGATAATATAATGCATTATTAATGCATTAATAATGCATTGGAGGCCAATTGGGTACACACGCCCAATGGGACTTTCATAATTGTTAAATGTGAGAATTACATGCATATATAGATTTACACCTCGAATCAGTGTAAGTACATACGGTCACACACACTTCAAAAACCCTTAAAAAAGAAAAATATACATGCGTCAATGAGAAATATTATCGCTTATATTTTGCGACATTTTAAGCGATAATATAATCCATTATTAATGCATTGGAGGCCGATAGGGTATTTATTTAAATTTTTATAAATCATATTTTTAAATGATATTGATATTACTTTTGAAGGTTTTGCATTAAATAATAGTATCTGAATTATAAGTTCTGCTTATTTGTAAAAATAACAGTTTTTAATAATACGATTTAAGTTTAAATCTTGTTTTGATTTTACAATTTACACGTATATTTACACAGAAAAAAACTTTTCCCGATAGTCTTAGCTAATTTAATATTTTGCATTTACATTTTCCAGTAATCCTACATTTGAAACAGGCATTGACCAATCAGCGCCCGTAACTCTGCAGCCGCAAGCATCCGCGTTGCGTTTCGATTAGATTTTTTATTAAATTACACGTTGTTGAGTTATATAAATAATAAAAAGGTTGGCATTAAGTGGAACCAGTATACATATGTGCGTATATACAATACAAAATAACTGTTGAGTTTTATTAGAAATATACCCTTAAAGAGGGGAACACCAAAACGGGTAATTATAGTTAGCGCACATGAACCCCCCTAAAGGGAGGTTTAAAATGTTGGTCATAAAAATGAAAAAAGCGATTTGAAAGGGGGTATTAAATCAATCGATAAGTATTTTCAATATAAAATCAAATGAATCAAATCGGACTGCCCTTAAAATGTACTTTTTTATATTTTACCGTAATAGAGGGGTCAATAATTAAAGTTGTTGGCGCAAACAGCCATACCATTTTGAGATCTGTACAAATTATACATTATGCGTGATGACAAGTTACGCAGGCCGCACAAATGCCACTCTTGACTGGCTCTCTTGACTGTCCAACAAAAAAATGGCCAACAACAATAAAATCAAACTAATGTACATTCCACACAGTCAAAGGTTTGGCCAACACCGTCGGACAAAATAAAATCATTTTGATTTTGTTGGCCAACTTTGGCGCTGTAGTCACTAAGTTATGTGAGGGCGATACATTAGTTACACAGTATATTAGGCCTTTTGACATATGACAGATCTGTCTGTTTAAATATATAAAATTAGTCTGTCAGCTGGGAAATGCCTTTTAATGTTTAATGTGTAAAAGTTTTTTCATTTTTATCTTACCTTGGTTGACATTTTTACTTTTAAAATGAATATTGTAGAAATTACGAAAAATACTTTAATTCATAATTTATACATTAATTCATAATTTGTACTGCTATCATCCCTTACATAGGTGTGTTCTGTCATAATTTTTCGGCTTAGTGCTCTTGAGCCTATCATTTGGCACCTTTGGATTTTCCCGCATACTCATGCCACCTCTATATTTTAAACATGTGGATAAGAGGTTGTTGCCCCTCCTGTTCGTAAGGGTGGTCAAAAATGATTTTTTTTTGAAATTATAGATACGTTAAATATCTTTCATTTGAATATGCCTTTTTCGTTTTATGACTACATCTATACAGGATATTGACGACTGATACAAGCCATTCAATGATATAATGGGGTCTACCACATCAAACGTTGCTATGATTCGTGTACATTTTAAGAGACATCGTCTCTTTAAATGTATACGCATCATTTATTATTATTATATATATGAATTACAGTAAAGTATTGATTGTATTTTATAAATTTGAAAGTACCACACAAAAGTCAAATATGGCATAACAGCTTATTTTCCGTCCGCATAACGACGCTCAGCGGTTTTCTAATATTTTCTTAATCGCCACAAAAATAAAAGAAATAAAAATCTTTTTATATTTGATAGCTCGTCGTTACTTGGATATTGCATTGATATGGGAATATTGCGCGAATTCTGTTGAGGACATAGTTATATAATAAATATATATTATATATATACATATATCATAATAAATTTTGCAAAAACATTATACATAGTTATAATAATATAAGTTGAGACGTACTTTTGTGGTGTAACCTTTGGAGCAAAAAAATCCAACAAAGGCATAAACTCTCAAGTTTGTCAATTAACTGCCCCTTGTCCAATTATCGTCCTCGATTTTTTATTAAACTTACCATCTATATTTTCCTCGATAATTAGTTCTTTTCACGAGTAAAATTTAAACTGTAAATAAAACAAGAAAATATGATGATGAAACTTCTAAACTCAAACACCTATGCAAAAAAGCATAAATAAACAAAGCGCACACGAATTACCTTTGTCTTTGGTACAATTGTACCAAAGCGAAATATTAAGTACAAGACAGTTCATAGCGAGTTTCATCACATCCACACCGGATTTTTAAACAATAAATGCAAACAGTAATGTGTAATATTAACATTGAAAGGGATTATTTTAGTTCAGTGGCATAAGCGCAGCTAAAAAATACCATAAAATTAACGTCATATCAGTTCAATAATTGTAATATTAACATTGAAAGGGATTATTTTAGTTCAGTGGCATAAGTTAAAAAATACCATAAAATTAGACGTCATATCTGTTCATAATATTTTGGATTTTCATACTTTTCTGCTTTCTGATATTCTGATTTTCTTCATCTTCATAGTCATATCTGTTTTTGAGTTTTCATAGTACAAACTTAATTGTTCTGTGTTCTCTGTCCTGTCTTCAGGTTATAATATTGTTTTGAAATAAATATAAGAAACATAAATATACAATAATACAAATTCAACATAATATTAAATTAAATTGATAATATTGAAAGTTCCCCGGACATATACGCAACAAATAGAAACAAAATGTCGTACGCATATTTATTTAAGTACATCATCATAGGAGATACGGGTAATATTGATTTTTTTGCACAAACATCCATATGGGTTGTTTTAAAATAACAGTTCTATATTTTATTGATAGTATAAATACATCTTTTTTTAAGTAATTGTAATATAAAAACCAATTTAAATTTATTCTTATTTCAATATATCTAAAATAAATAATTTTCAGGAGTAGGAAAATCATGCCTTTTGCTACAATTCACCGATAAGCGTTTTCAACCAGTGCATGATTTAACTATTGGCGTTGAATTTGGTGCCAGAATGATAACAATTGATGGGAAGCAGATTAAACTTCAGATATGGGATACTGCTGGTCAGGAAGCTTTCAGGTAAGCTTGGTTTAATTTGTTTTTACTAAAACTTAAAATTAACACATTTAATACAATAAAACTTACGTCTGTGTCTTATTCCCAAAAAAACAATAAATGTTTTGTGTGAATAAGCTCTTTGTGAAAGGTAGGCGCATAAATTGTTGTGTTTATTATCAATAAGCAACAAGAATGCCTATAGTAACTATTGTATGTTTTTTAATTGCATTGCAATTAACATTACATTTATTGAACTCTGTTAAGCTAGGGCTGGTACTATTCAGCAAAACAAATTCTTGTAGTCATGTCAAAATCTATTATCATATGTTCATACTATATCCATACTCGAAAAGAGTTAATAATAATATTTTGATTTATAGGCACTTCAGCTTAATATAGGCTATTAATGTCTCGTTTTACAATATAATGTATGTAATTATGTAGGATGTACATATTATTAATTAATTTATTTTATTTTATAAATTCATATAAATCGTAATGTTTGAGTAATTTTATAATATTGTCTACTTAAAAGTTTTTCTTTGAGTTGACCAAGGGCATCTTTTGGATTATGGGATATGTTTAGTGACTCTCTAATTGTATAGTCCGGTGTAGCTAAATAAGTCGTGAATGCTTAATATTTCTGAGCAGAAATTGCATGTGGGAGTTTCAGCTTTTTTTTTGATATTAGAGTTTCCGGGAACCCAGATAAATATAATATTTAGTTTTTTTAAGTATATTGACTATCTCATTTGCTATTTGGTTGTTAGAGATAGGGTTTTTCAACATTTTGATGACACTAAGTGAGTTGATATCTGACTCCGTTAATGTTAGCAATTTTTATCCATTGAGCTGCCCTCCGTATCGCTAATAATTCGGCTGTGAAAGAACTGCATACATCCTCTAGCTTACATTTGATGATTTCTGTAGGTGTAATAACTGCAAAGGCTGAACCGGTTTGTGTTTTTGACCCATCGGTGTATAGTGCGATGTGATTCAGTTTATTGATTGAGTATTTCGGAAAAGAGTTTTCCGATAATTTCTGGTGTTCTGTGTAGCTGATCGGGTTTTCGATGTTATGTTTGGGCATCGATATATTACATGAATTGGCAATTTTGAGGTCCGTTTCTGCGAATATTAATTTCTTTGTAGGATTATTGTGGAGACTTGTGATGTATTTTTTCCCATGTTTTGTGATTGGACTGTGAATCTTGCAACGTATTTAAGTAAAAAACTTTCTTATGTTCAAGGGATAGGGAACCTGATTCTGCCATTATACTTGTAATGGGCCTGGTCCTAAATGTTCCTGTTTCCAGTCGGATACCATGGTTATTAATGGGATCAAGTTATTTTAGTACAGATTTTGTTGCGGAACCGTATATGATTGACCCGTATTTAATTCTAGATAGTACTAGTACATTTAATACGGGATATACTTTTTAAAATATTTATTGCTTTGTTAGCTTTAATTTTGTTTTGTGCACACACATCTCTTATATGTTAGTTTTGTATCAAAGAAAACGCCGAAAAACTTGTGGCAGTCGACAACTTCTATTATATCTCTGCTGATTTTTAGTTGGGGTTGTGGATGTACCTTTCGTTTGTTGTGCAATAAATTACTAGATCGTCTGCGTATAGCATGTATTGTTCTGGGGGGGTTTATATATGCAGCTACTTCATTAATACCAATTAGAAATAGTGTGTATTTATTTTCTCCATATATCTATACATTTTAGGTTGCGTTTTTAAATCTATAATAAATAACAAATTAAATGTCAAACGTCAGAAAATATCAATATCATAAATGTTACATACATATTGGTATTGTTATTGTTTTGGAAGAGGTATATAAAATATTTCTGCAATAACCAAAAATTAACAAAAATTGTATGCTTAGAAAAAAAGTTACTGGCTCACATTACATCAACTCACGTACCGCATAAATTAAAGTTAGTCTTTATTGATAGTTTTTTTGGTCGTCTTTAACCTCACTAATATTTGAGCTCCACTAATATGAGGAAATTATTCAAAACATTTAATATGCGACAAGCAGCAAGATGACGAAGAGGCATTTTTATATATTATCTGAAAATTTTATTGCATTATCTATATTGATTTTGCTTTGACAATAGTTTTTGATTATCAACATCAAGAAAATTTGACATAAGACTCGTCAGTTTAAATAAAGTTTGTGTTAATATAATATAAAAATCATCAATTAATTATAATTTCAAAGGACCACAAAATTGTACGGCTGTTTGCCCCAACTCTAACTTGAATAATTGATTGTCAGTTTTTTACCTCTCTCACGCCCCCTTCATATACAAAAATACAAAAAAAATACCTGTTTGCTCATATTTCTTTTAAGGATTGTTGGATTTAGTTCATTTTGTTTTTTCAAAAATAATCTATTACCAAACGATAAAGAAAAATAAACTGCACTGGCCCAAACCGTGCGTTATGTAGATGGCGGTATGAATTTTAGTCAAATGAGTTCTTGTCACTGTGACATGAATTCGTATTTTTGTCCTTGAATTATTTTCCGCATTACGAAATCCGCAATATAAAACCAAAAAAACATATGACAGAAAATGGAAAAATGCATAGTACATAATTCAAAAATAAACAGTAAATGTTATAAAAACGAACACCAAGCTCGATATGAAAATCGAAATCTGAAGCTTTACAGGGTACTATCCCACGACCCACCATCCACCATTTCGAAGGGTGATTTTCCCTTAGAGTGATTCAAAAGGTTTTGGCCATAGGGTACTATTCAAAGACTCAGTCTATCCGCCATTCCCAAGGGTTGTTTTCCCTAAGCGTGATTCAAAAGGTGTTGTTCATAAGGTATTTTTTTTTTTGTAAATTTTTGTATGTAATTGTTTTATGTAAATTGATTTTTTGTAAATTGTTTTATGTAAATTGTTATTATGAAAATTATTGTTTTATGTGAATAATCCGCGAATCCTTAAATTAGATGTTACTACTTCTCAGTGATTGCAAGCAGTGGTCTCGCTTGACAAGAACGTTTACAACTGTAGGTGTAAACCAAGCAGATTGAGTTTTACGAGATCTTAATGTAACTATGGGATCATGTTTATTAAGTGAACCAAGTAAAGCATCAGATATGAAATTATTCATATAATTTATATTGTTAGTATTATAGAAAGACTTAATAACTTATTGAACCAAGAGATCGGGATAATTTCGTGAATAAAAACATCTAGAATAAGTCAGATAATGAAGTAATGTTGATATTATACGGAAGAAAAATACGTGTATATTTCATTTTTTTTTTATAAATTAGAACAATCTTTATAAATTCTAAATTCAAATTAATTTGCTTTTTTGCGGGATTTTGAAATTCTCTTTTTTTGTATTGCGGGATTTTAAAATTCGGAATTTTGTATATTTTGTATTTTTGTATAATATTAATGTCCATCTATATGATTTTTGAATGTATACCGTTGCAGCGTGTACTTGTCCCAATAAATACAACCGAGGTTGGTTTGCGTGCTTGCAGCCCTTTTTAAACAGTTGACGTTGAAATTCTCAGCCTGAATGATAGTCTAAAAAGTTGAATTATTGTACAGGGTGTTTTTTTTAGAGGTCAGGTTTTCAAGACGGCACTACTTTTTTTCGTAGATGGTCTTTTTGACAGCTTTCACTTGATTTTTGCTCAGTTTGGTTTGCCATTTCATAATGAATAGACTTACACTTGAACAACGTTTGCAAATCGTGCAAATTTATTAC
>JANSTU010028710.1:0-12343 GCA_027564075.1 Bolitophila hybrida
ATATCATTTTTTTTTAAAAAAATCGGAAAAACTTCCAATATTTTCGAAATATAATATTATTTTTAATTGTAGCCCAACGAAAATTCCAAATTAAAAAAATCGACACACCCTAATGGTAATAATTACCGTTATACTTTTTTTGGCTAGCACACAGTAATCATACTCGTACCCATAATTGTGACAATTTTATTGGACCGTATACTTAAAGCTTTTTACAAATGATTTTATTTGTTTAATAAATATTACATTTTTTTAATTTTTCGACTATTATAAATATTGTAGGGTAAAATTGTGGGTTTCATCAAAATAATATAAAATAAAAAAAATACAGATTACTTTTTTCATGAAAAATCCATCATAAAAATACGAACAATTTTATAAAACATTGTCTTTGGAGAGCAATAATTTTAAACCGATAACTAGAATGCTCATATAAGTGTACTACTATTTTTTTTATTTAAATATCTACAAACAACTCTTGGATTTTGCACCACAATAACGCACCGTCGCACAATGCGATCAGTATCCGTAACTGTTTGGCCAAAAACAACACGAACTCCATCCAAAAACCACCGCATTTGCCTGATTTGGCTCTTTGTGACTTCTACCTGATCAATTGACTTAAAAAACAGCTCCGCTACGCGGACGAGAGGAGATAATGGAGAAATCGCTGGAGGCCCTTTTGGGCATTCCAAAAATCGAGTTTAAAAAATGTTTCGATTACTGGATCAAGCGCTGGAATAAGTGCGTTACAGTCGGAGGGGAGTATTTTGAAGGCTACAATATCGATATTGGAGAATAAATGTATAACTTTGGTTTTCTGATTATATTCCGGATAATTAATGAACATGGTATTCAAGAAGTTATGATTAAATAAATGTTTGTATGTACAACTCTAAAAAAATAAAGTAATAATACCCTTTAGCTCAGTCAAAATTTACCACACTTTCACAGATTAGCATCTTGAACAGGTACACCCTGTATAATTATATACCAAAACGGGACTCTAGATAATGAACCCAAGCATTTCAAATGTAAACTCCAAAAATGTATACTTATTTGAGATAAAAATATATTAATTTTTTATTCGTTTTTTATTGAAATGAAATACACCTAAAACTTCAGTATTTTTTATTGAGAATTATTATAATAATGTTTTATTAAGATTTCACTAAAATATATAACAACAAAATCAGGACTATACTTTCCTATTTTTTTATTGCAAAATATTGATCATTTTTTCTTTATCAATATTTTGCAATAAAAAATATCCGCAAATTTCCGCAGGAGAATCGATTTTTTTTGCGGTTTACGCTATAACTCGCGTCACTAGATCATCTGATACAACAAATTTTTGTTTATAAAATATAAAATTATTGAAAAAAATAAATCATCAACACGTTACCTGGTGAATTATGTTTAGAAATAGGGTACAACATTTCAAAAGAATCGGTGCATAAGATTTTGTGTTTTCTGCATACACCAACTCTGAAAAATCTAAGTTTTACAGTAATTTCTGTTTCGATTTTATGACTGAAATTATAGAATCCAATCTTTCTCCAAAGCCAGAAATTCCTAAATCATATAAACTTCAAAAAGTTCATTCACCTCTTAGTTCGGAAACTAAGAATAATAATAATTGATCACATTAATATGACCGCTACAGTATGTATACAAAAAAACAATGCTTGGCGCCGCAACGCCAAATTCATCTCATTCTGATCTTACGTATCTAAATATTTTCAGTTCACTCTCGATTTATAAACACAACATTGCTATATTATAGCTAAACTCCAAACAAAATAACCTTGACATTATTATTTACTCGATTAACCATAAATTACACTGACAAGTAAAGTACTAAAGAGCTGTACACAGAATCACCAAAGATAATAAGATATTGGCATCAATGCATTCACTCTCAATTAAAACCAACACATACATATACATTATCAGAACAGAAGTATACGGCTTCAGAATTGAACTTTAACCGTGCCACCGTGGACTCTCCAAGTGCAAGTGAATACGCGAATAATATTATCAATATATATTATTATCGATTTATTAAACAAAGAGACAATGAAAATCGCGCGGCACTGTTATCTAGGCGTTCTTATCACCATCAATCACATGACAATTACCGTGAATTTAATTTAATGGGCAGCCGTGGGCCAGAGCTCACTTACATCTAAGACGCTCCAAGTGCTATGTCTGCATCTCGTGTAATAACACATAGAAAGAGAGAGAAAGAGCATAATTATATTATGAGAGCGTTACTGCGTTATGTTATCAGCTGTTTATGTATGGCAGATGGCAATGGCATTGTGAATGTGTTTTACTGTACTAAAGAAGAGAGATCGTAGATCTCGCTCAAAACATCACGATCGAACACATACACAAACAATAAATGCTTACTTAAGCGTCATAACAAAAACAATGAATGTATATGTGTGTATTATTGAAATGTCAGTGTGAGTGTGTTGAATTGCTAAAAATATACGTCAGGGTGTGTAAACCTCGTCGTGCGTTCTGCCAGTCAGTATACAGCGGTTTGTTGTTAGAGTGCGAAGATAAACGGACTCGCGAGATTCTATAATACTTATATTTATACTAAATTCGAAACTCGAAAGTTTATTATGAATATGCATACTTGCTTGTATTGCCATAATGTTTTGAAATGATCTTTTGTGATTTTGACTATCAGTGCGTTTACATTCAGTGAATTGTAGTGAGTCATGTTATTTGAGTGTTTTTGCCTAGTGTGTTAAAATAATATAATATTTAAAATAAATCAAATGGAGTCATATTTTTGATAACCGGGTTAAGGTACCGCTGGAGACAAAAAATATGCAAATACATATATTATATTTAACCGTTTTATTATAACCAGTTTCATTGCAAATACCAAGGCCATGTGTCGTGTGCCGCGTGTTTTATGCTCTTTGTTAGTAAACAAAGCATAAGTAAACAACGAGTGCAAATTTGTGAATGTGTCACATCAAAAGTCTACGTATACAATATACATATATTTTTTTATGAATATGTTTAGTCTTACTTTCACTAAAAAAAATGTTATCAATTAAGTCAAGCAACTCAAGAGTATTTTTCGAACGGTTGTCGCTGATAAGACCTATTTTTTTTAGCTGGAGTGCGATCATTCAAAGTATATTCTTGAATAAATTAAATTCTAAAATAGTAGAATATTATACAAGTTTTAAGTCTCGCCATTGATATTTTGATGATGGCCAAAACTTTCAGAGCTCAGTGGCCCCGTGCGACCATGCGTCATGCGTGAGCGGAATACTATTATTTCGACGAACGACGACTAATTTGTCCACCATATGCTCATTATACAAAAGACATCTCATATGCATAATGTTTATATACAACTGTATAGGAGTATAGGATGAAAGTATGTTTGTGTGCGAATATATAAAAAGAGAAAGAAAAACACACAAAAGCACAAACAAAAAAAAAAACTGGAGATTATAATGTGTATTTCAAAAATCGTATAGAAGACGCATAACGCACATTTTGTATGGTTTCGGCATTTGTGTAATGTGTATACATCATTACATATAATATATGCCATGAGCATATTGAGCAACATACTGTTTTAAAGCATGTGTGCTTTGCTATAGGGGAGACCAGGGCACATACAATATAAATAACTTGATATTCGATATTTTGTTTTTACCGGCCTTAATTTGGCTGAGTAGTAATAATAAAAAATAGTTGACATTTTGAAATTACACACTAACTATTTCTTGGTTGGCTGCTTAATACTAATTAAACTTCTTCCCGCCATCCTATCGAGATGAAACTTATGAGTCGACAAAACCTCAACTAAAACTCAGTTTTCGAATTATTTTGTCAATATATAGATACAATTTTTTTTTTGTATTTTCGTGTCAAACATACATGATTATGCGCATGCGTAGTACACGGGTCGTATTCTCCTACAAAGCTGCAAAAGGCGCCACACTCTCTCACGCAGAGCACACTGCACACCGTACATGCAGATCAAAATAGTGTGAATGTGAATCTCCGTTGGTGTCAACACTACTTCTTACAAAAAAGTAAACACATTTTGAAAATACATGGTATTTTTCTTTGTGTTTTAAGTACTTGTATTTCAGCTACTCGTACATTCAAACTCTGGTCGGCCCACACACTCACACCAATACAAATGGTTATTGTTATGGAACTTGCGATTCAGCAGCTATTCGCATGCGTCGATACGGCCAAAGATGTTTTTCTGCGTCAATTCGGCACCCATACATCGAGCTTCTTTCAAATGGTTTATAACGGTTTGATGACTCATGCTCAGCTCTTGGCCGATGCTACGGCAGTTACAATGCCGGTCTCTCTCGACCAATTCAGCGATTTTTTTGCAATTTTCGACGACCGGCCTTCCGAGCGTGGCGCTTCTTCAACCACCTCTACACCAGAACGAAAACGTTGAAATCATCGTTGTGCGGTAGAAATGGAAACTGTATTGTAGTAGTACTGTAAAATATCTCGGATTTTCTCTTTATTTTGCTCCATGTTTGCGACGCTATAACTCACAAACGACTAATCCAAAAAACAACAAACAGTCAAGTGCGTGTGTTAGCGCGGTAAGACCTTTCCAATAAGCTATAGCATGATCCGATGCGATGAATACAACTAGAACTACGCGCTTGCAACGACACCTGGTGAACATACCGCTAGACTCTTATATGTTATATTGTATACCAATCCTACTTTATGCGTCTTATATATACGATGTGCGTAAACATTTTAGGTTCATAGATTTTTGAAATCTGATTTATTGATTTCAATTTATGATGTTGGTAAAATAGTTACGCGATCGACGTAGTTTGTATTTCCATCGGTGTTAATGGCATCACAAAAGATGGATGTATTCCTCAGAGCGTTGTTCTTGCTTATTCAATCAAATGAAAGTAGAGCGTTTTGTTTCATTCGTCATCATTTTCACGAATCATTATCCTATTACGCATAATAATTCCAAGTTGATAGTTTTTTTCATATTTATGTGCATCCATATAATCCTTGCCAAAATAGTATCACCATAGCCATATCCTAGATGGTTAACGCGTTAGCCTGGCTTATGGGAGGTCGCTTTGAATCAGGAGGTTCCTCTTGCTATTCATAGCCTATTTCTGAATATGTTGTAGAGTTTGGAATAACGGGACATTAATGCGATCAATTAATATATACACACGCACCCTGTATAGAACAATAAGTGTATTATGGCGTTGATGATTCACGATTCCGAATATAAATAACAAGATAGATATCGGTTCATAGAGATATCTCAAAAATATGCGCATTTGCCATGCAAATTAATAATCCTAACCATCGGGGATGTCTAGTTTATTCTGACTTATAAACGCTTCAGAACATCAAGATAAACCGTCTGGCGAGGTGAAACGAATGATTGGTGGACAATGCCCTTGCTATCATAGAACAACATGTGCATTGTCTTCACATTTGACTTCTCTTGACGCACTTTTATCGGTCTGGCCTCTCCTTCTGACAAGCGCTTCGTTTCTGGGTCGTATTGGAAGCACTATGTCTCGTCGTTACAATTGATTTCAGCCAGTGGGGATTACTTTCAACGGTGCTAATGACGTCTCTTGAAAGATCCATTCGATTGGTTTTTTCATGGTCTCGCAAATAGTGTGGTACAAATCGGGCGCATACCTTTCTCTTGTTCAAATCCTCGGTGAGAATGGATTGAATAGTCCCTTACGGCATTCCCATGTTCTCTGCTATCATCCTGATGGGTGCATTTCGATCTTCTCCAATGAATTCTCAAACTTTTTGGATTACTTCAGGTGCGGGATGGTCAAGGACGTTTTTCGTCCAGTTGCTCTTGTGCAACAATCACTCCCAAACTTGTTCTTTTCGAACGTTTACACGGCAGATGTGCCAAGTTTTGCATTGTATTCAATTGCAGCTCTTTGTTCTATGATGTTTTACGTCGTCGAGATTATTTACGAGATAGCTTTGATAATAACTTTGACATTTTGAAAAATTAATCGGTTTCATAAGATTAGTAGTGAAACCTTTCCAACGGTTATAAATTTGTGATGGCGCTACGAGAAGCAAAGTTATGGTTCGAGTCTTATCACACTGTGTACATGTTACACATACAATTACATTGACGTCAAGTGGACACATACTACTGTGTACTATATATTCGACTAACGGGCGTTTGTCACACACATACTATCGCAATTCTCTAAACTTATGAACCTACAGACACTTACTTATTTTGTCATGTCATATTAATTTATATTATAATTATATTATGTCTGCTGAATCCGGTTATTTAATTTATTTAAAATAATTATAAGTATTACAAATATCAAAAATCAAATTCCAGAAAAATCATAAAATATCATATAATATATTTAGAAACAAAATGTTCATGTTCAAATGCAAATAACTCTAAATAAAAAAAAGTAATCGAAGAAAAACTAGATATTTACTTATTTTTTCCATTTAAAGAAACGTTTTAAAGAAAAGTCTTCCCAGTTTTTACATTTTCTTTTATAAAATGCACTAAAAACAAAAAATCAACAATACTGCACTCTTAAAACATATATATAGACTCGTTTCCGGTGACAAAAATAAATAAAATATATTATAAAAGTAATAATAAATACAAACAAATACTTTATTGGCTCATTTAAATATGAATATTTAACAAATACCGCTGTGAAAAAAATGATTTTAATTTAATTAATTTATTAAAATTATGGTTAATTATGAATTGAAATCAAAAATAATAATTGCATCCTGAGTATTATTTATTAAATTCTCAATGTTTGATGGAAGATTTAATGGTATATAATTCCTCGTTGTTTATTTCTAACAACTAGCTCCGTACTGGGATGCAGTTTGGATAAGGGACAATTTCTATTTAATGCAATTGTCTGACGTCTACTATGACGTTTGAAGGTAAATAACACAAATAATAGATATGAAAATAATAAAAAAACACAAAAACAAAATAACACAAAAAAAAAAAAAAAGCCGTCAAACATTTTTGTTTAAATTGCCTGTCTGTCTTTCGCCCACACAAGCACAGAAATTCATGGGCACGTTTAGTGCGAGAAACCCAGACAATTGTCGAATAATAACGGGCACAAATGTTTGAAGGGCAAAATACGGACAATTGTACCTCAAAATGCATGTTTACAATCCGGAAAAAAATGCATTGGTTTTTTCCTGCATACATTTGTAACTGTTGTTATTCGACAATTGTCTGGGTTTCTCGTAGTAAACATGACCATGAATGTCTGTGTATGTATCATGAAAATTACCGACATTACTTTCTGAAATTTGACCAGCAGACTTTTAAGTCCAATAAATGATTTGATTTTTATGCTAAATACAGACCTTTTTATTTAGCACCTAAAATTGACCTTGTGTGGTACAAAATAAATATGGCAAGTAATTTTAAAACGATAATTATCGAGGCCAGGAACGGTATTTGCAGGTTCGCCACCAAACAAAAAAAAATAAAAAAAAGCTAGTGTCAGACGATGTGAACTTTTAAAATATTATATGTGTTTGTGTTTCGCATTGCGTGCAAAGGTAGCCATTTAATTTAATTTATTTAATAAAAACCAGCCATTCATATTTTATTTCGCGCTTACAAGAATTTATATATTTAAACAAAAAAATATAAAATGGAAGACTTCACAATGGCTGCTTAATTGTACGCGGTAATAATTCAAGGACTTTCATAAAAATGGCAAAACGCAGCCGTTCTTCGCAAATCTTTTTCAGAAACTAAAATCTAAAATAAAAAATAAACTGTGTACCGCAAACTGCTAGATAACTGAGGGCGTGTACGTGGCGTGATTGGTTTAAAACGAGAGACAATGTCAAAGAGCACAAAACTATAAACATTTAACACATTATACCTTTGATTTTATGTAACAAAAGCATCTCTTCCACTCTGTGGTGCTTTTAACTGGTCCCTGCTGGTTGAGCTCCACGGCCATTTCCTCCGAAATTCTATTTTTGGATCCTCGAAGGTATGTTAATGCAAACATAAAATTTGCCTCCATTAATTCGATGAGTCGATCTTTTTGTTAGATATTAGTCCTACAAACCCATTCAAATATACATGAGTTGATGCAGCGCCATTTTTATGCGTCACCACTTATAAATCCCAGTACCGGTCTCTCCTACTCCAAACAAATATTTTAAATGTGATTTTTGAAAGTATAGAAGTAAAGATTATTATTAGTTAAATATAAAACAGGTATTTTAAACGCACTGGAAGGCATTTCGAGATAATACCATCGAATTGAGGGATTTTCTTTTAACTTATTACACAAGGAACGAAGAGGTGACATTATGTACGTTTGGCTGGTGCCAAAGATCATATGATCTTTTGGCAACAACAAAAAACAGCATTCGAATGAATGATTTAAATAAAAAAGAACTGTATATTTTGTTATTTTTTTATATTATTATAATTTTTTTGTATTTTTAATTTTTTTTATGATTTTTACTTTAAAATTAAAAAATAAGATGAAATTATAAAATAAAAAAAACTATATTCGTCTTAGATTAGAATTTATGGTACCGTTTACAATATAAAATAAAGAAATGATCATAGCTTGTTGGGGCCTTAATAGAGCAGTTGAACATATTAATAGAGCTTGTCTTTCTTTTTTCCGCTGCTTTGCGACCTTTAGCAGATAAGTTCTTTTTATTGACGGTTTCTTCAAATATTATTAGGGATAATTTTTGTAATAATGATTAATTGTTTTGTGAATTAAAAAATAATCAAATTATTATAAAAAATAACCAAAAAAGCAAGATTATAATGTTCACCAACAATCGGTCGTATCAAATAGTCGCTATAATTATGTACTCCTAAAATAGACATCTGTCAAAATAAAGATATTCTAATAAATGTTTAACAAACAAAATCGTAAATTCTAAATTTAATTATTGGTAAATTTGAGATCGGGCAGGTGTGCTTTTCCACGCAAACATACTTAGCGATATACATATTTTAAATACAAGACATCTTATCAAAGTGCTTGAGATTAGCACCTGCCGTGAGACTTGAGACATCGTGCATTTGATGGGATCATTGTACTCTATATGATATAGATTTGCGGAATTCTAGATAAACATACAAATAAAAAAATTTATATGTTTTCCATATTTTGCTAGATAAAATTTTGGTCGATAATTTTCTTTATTGTTTATTTTTTGTTTAGTTCATATATTCTTCAGAAAAACAATCAGTGCGATCCGTTTAAACATTTTTCAAGTTATAACTTCCGTAATTTCCAGAAATGCAAAAGATTCATGAAGTAAAACTTTTATAAAGATATTAGTAGATTAGTCGGGTAACCACAATTATTTATTAATAATAACGTTTCACCGGAATGTTTATTAAGTAAATTCCCTCCACATTTTTAATTATTATTATAATTAATGGTTAATTGAAAGTTTCTTAAAACGTATTTATTTGTAAGCTGTTTTTGTTTGGTGAATATGGTTTTTTAGAAATAATAATAATAAATGTCGACTGTTTGATTTTTTTACATAGATTCCTATCAGACAAAGCTGGCAAACACAGACGCAAAAGTCAATCTGCGCCAATTACACTTTTATTGATATCAATTGATTATTGTAATATTTCGAGAGAAGACTCGATTCCTAAGAACTATGACGCACCCCTGGCCCTAGCAGAGGTTAAACAGTACAATAAGTCAAGCGTATAATATCAATATTATAATCATATATGTTCATTTTATATAACATATAATACACTCGATGAAATGTGCATCTGACACAAAGGCAAACTGTACATAAATGCAATTACACACTTTATTGGTTTAGTGCACTGAATTTAATATGTTTGTAATGTAAACGCATACACACACGATTAATATTATTAATATTTCATAATATACTAAATATATAATTAGTATATTCACTTTTGTTATAAAACACAAACAAAACTCAAACATAACTCAAGAAATTTTATCCAATTCCTTGAAAACTTTATTAGTGTGAATCTTATCGCACTGTATAAATTGATTTAGTTCCTCAAATTAATCGCTGTGCTCGATTAGAGTTTTTCGTTTCGTCTTTGTTTCAGCCGTTCAAAGTTATAAATGTTTGTTTGTTTGATTTTATTTGCAATTGTATATAACATTATACTGTGTATATAAAGAGAATCTTGAATAATTGAGTAATTTATCGATTCAACTAATTATTAACAATAAAATACGATTCAAGGTAATAGCAGGTATTCGATTTTACTCTATATAGTTAATTGTTAGTTTCTTTTAAGATAAATCGCACACAATGAATTAAATAACAAAATTATATACTATATGAGATTTAATAATATTATAATACATATTTTGTTGCAGTGTGTCATTGCGGTACTCAGTGAAATCTATGTACGTAGACTATAAACAATTATTAACATCATATTGATTATACGAACAATATAAAAGAAGTATAACAAACGATATTATTATACTAAGTAAATTTAAAACAGTGAATGTGTTCGTTCGGTGTGATAAGATATAAAAGCGCTGCTGTAGCAGCGTATAGTGGTCTGTGTGTGTCTGAACGATAACATAAATATAGTGTATTTAACATACACAATTACACATTCAATAATGTCGGCAACGCATTCGAGTGCAAGTGAACTTAACGCAACGCCATGGCGTTTGCACAACGATGTAAACAATGCGGCTGCATCACAAGAACTTTTGCCAAAAGTTGGACTGACAAGCAGACGAATCCCAGCCCTTGGACTGACTCCGATTGACACTGGATTAATATATCAAAAAAGCCTTACGCCAACACCATCGACGGACGTCGGTGCTGTAGATATGGTGGATGCAAGATCAACGAAACGCATTGACATTGCATTTAGTGACCTAACTTATACAACAAAAACGGGAATACTCAGAAGAGGTAAGCTTTGAAACTAATTAATACTCATTTCTTACTTGAATTGACAGTGTACGTAAAAGATGCAGGTGCAGTGATTTACAATAAATTATATAATCATAATCAATAATCAGATTAGATTTAGATTGTACTCCTCCTATATATTTCTAAATTTTTTTCGATCTTGGTACAAAGTTAGAAATATTGCTAAGTTTGAGTGTAGGCATATTATCTGGATTTAGTATGATGCCGTTTTAGACAGTAATAAGCTGACATTTAACGATTTTAGTTCCATAATTCAAGCTTATAATTTCAAATTGGTACAGAACCTTATCCAAAATGTACTAGCTATATTTCATGTTATAATCGGTAACAACGGATTTGACTAAGGTCTTTTAATCCCTATTCGGGACATAGGGCATCAGCAACTAAGTTGCGGAACTGGACGCAGTTGGCCTTTATCGCCGTCCAGTTCGTTTGAGTTTCTGCCAGCTCTCGTTGTGAGTCGAGCGCCATACGACGCTGAGTATTGCAAAGACTGAGCGGGCTTTCTTGATTAGGGCACAGGTGTCAATGTATCTGCCTCCATCAACAGAATTTATCAACAATCTCAACGGGATCACTGCTTCGCTTGTGTTTTAACACTCGTTTCCTTCGTCTTCTTTGCGTTGATCCGAAGACGGACTAGGCTTTCAGAAATCGCTAGATTCCGCAGCATTAAGTCGACAGCTTCGTTGACAATGAGCCAAAAAGCAAGCATCGTCAACGTATTCAAGGTCCTGTAGGTGGTCGTACAGGAGGCTCCATTTAATGCCACTCAGCGACTCTACAAGGACGTCATCTCACACTTCGATAAATAGCAGTACCGATAGAAGACATCCCTGTCGCATTTCACTATTCACGACGAAACTGTCTGAAGAGCTGGCCATTATGTAAGACGCGCCAGGGTTCTTTCGATATGGAACTGTACCCTCGCTAAGATAACCTCTGCCAGTATCTTGTAGACCACGGACAACAGACAAAAACCCCTCCTGTTATCGCAGCTGCCTAAGTTACCTTTCTTGGACAGCTTAACGATTATTCCTGACATCCAAGCGTCAGCAATAGATTCGTCCTCCCATGCCTTTACTAGCATTGAGAATAGGATCCTTCTTTTTTTATCTACATAATGGTGGTACATTTTAAGAATATTCTTTTTTTTATGGAAAACATTTAATAATCAAGTGATTAGCCGGGAATCCTCGAAAAAAAGTTGATTTGCCATGCACACGATTTCTTCGAAGTAGGATCATCTGAAAACAAAATTTCCAACAGCATTCGTCAGAGAAGATTGCAAAGATTTTGTTTTGATTTTTAAATTTCTTATCTCGAAAATTCTATAAAT
>JANSTU010028721.1:0-12341 GCA_027564075.1 Bolitophila hybrida
CGTGTGTATATGTTAATTGATGACATTAATGTTCCGTTATTCCAAATCAATAACCTTTTTTCAGAAATAGGCTATTAGCAAGAGGAATCTACTGTTTTAAAGTGCTACATTCGAAAATCTCTTCGGCTGCCGGGATCGATCGAATCATCGATCACCATCAGCCAGCCAACGCGTTAACCCACTCTGCTATGGCTATGGATGACAATAACAATAAGATTTCCATATGATGATCATTTTATGTTAAATAACATACAAAACAATTATTGTAAAATAAAACATACTTTTTATTTTTTAAACTAATTTCTTTTTTAAAGTCTGTAACATAACGTAACACGCGTATCATAACTCAAAAAGTAAAGCACCGATTTTAATGAACTTTTGCAGACATCTATAATATGATAAAAAAAACAATTTATGCGACACTGAGAGTGACCCTGCTGTACCGGTCCCCTGTACCCTGACCTCCACATTAAAAACAATTGGTATTTGTTTTTTTTTAAATAGCTTTTATTTTATTTTATTTTTTATGTACATTTAGAAATTCTTGAATAAAACGATTCAAACAAAATCTACAGTGACGATCAATTGTGGCTGAAATTTTATATGGAACCGTGATGCGAGGTCATTTATAAGTGGAAGAAAACCGCATTATTTTAAGTATTTGGTATAAAACCAAATTAATATAAAATGAGTTATATTAAAAATAGAAGTTTTTATTTGTAATTGTAATTGTAATAATTAAGCGCATTGTTGCTGGATCTAAGAAACTAAATATCAGTAACTCGGTGAATTTGCGAAACACGATACTTGAATCAAGCAAAATTGGCAAAAATCTTCTTTTTTCGGCCTCGAACGAGTTGGGTTTGACCCATACTTTTAAATGCATGTTTATTTTTTATTTCTGATTGAAATTATTCAATTTTTTCTTTTTTATCATTAATAATACTTAATTTAAATGTCATAAAATCTAAAAAAATCCAGCCATACAATATATTATATAAAAAAACGCATTTTCGTCAAGAAAAGCAGACAGATAATAAATTGACTGTCAACAATTACAATAAAATGGCCGAAGAAGATTTTAGTGTTTGCGGTTTGAAAGTGATACGTTCCACAATCAAAATGATGGACAAATATACGAACTCTCATGCGGACCACAGAACACCGATGCAGTTTGTTAAGTATCATTTTTGTGAACAGGTTAATTTAGTGTTGAAATTACAGCTCATTAAGTAAAGAACATTATTATTTTTTAGAATATGTTCGTTAGTAAACGACAGGAAAACTGTATTAACATGTTTCTGAGAGTGTGTGCGTACAAACCTTGTTTAGAATCAATTTTGGCACAAACGAATCTTCCGCCTACAAATGTTATTCTAAGTATGACTAGTATAATTCAAGTTTTAAATGCATATACATTTACAAAACTTCAGCCATGACGTATAACTGCCTATTTTCGCTGACCGGTTATACAAAACAAAAAGTTCAAAAAGCTTTACTCGAACTTTTGGATCCAATCCACCAATATACATTTATTGAGTTTTTGTCCAGTCAAATGCTGTCCATAGTAAAAGATGAGAGTATCTGTAATAATAAAAAGCATAGAGAACAGTTAAAAACAGTCATGCACTTGTTTCAGAAAAACTTACAATTGGTTTGATATTTTAATGTATAATTTAATATTAACCGCATGTCTAATTATAATTGATTTGTAGATTCAAAATATGTGTGAAGAAACTAAATCAATGATTATCCCAAAAATCAAAGCCGACAAAGAACATATTGATAGAAAACCGTTAGAGACTAATGTCAACAATGAAAGTAAATTATTTGTTTATTATCTGGAGAACTGTTTATGAGTTTTTGTATTTTTAGATACCAACAAATCGGACATAAAAAAGTCATTAAATATAAATATGACAAACATGCCGAAGACGCGAATAAAGGCCATCAAAGACAAGTTTAAGCACATCGAAAAGTGGATAAACGTGATCAATGAACTAGATTTGGAACAAAATGGTGACGTGGAATCACCGAAAAATGAATTCAAAAAGAAGTAACGTTCATAATCTAAAATATATATTAAGAACTATTTCAAGTAGCTAGGGCCGTTCCAGGCGAGTTACAGCAACATTATTCGAGTATGCTCTGTGCTAGAAAAAAATCGACGATGGCGGCTCTAACTCGCTTGCCTTAACCTACAAGAAATTTTAGTTTCTGTAATTGTTTTATAGAATTCCAAAGAAGCCAATAATTATTCGAAAAAATCTTGCAACATTACTGAGAGAACGTGCCCAGTACAAACGACGGTATGAAAACACAGTACACTTGCTTGAGAACATATCAGGAGGAGCAGCTGATCCTTTGCATCTCCAGCAAAAGCTTAATATGATCAATAACATGGAAAAGATTGAACAAATGCAACGAATGCAGCAATTGCAAGAAGAAGCGAAAGTACTCAAAGAAAAAGTACGGCAATCTAGAATTACATATCATAATTCAAATCGGGCACTAGCTTTGGAAACGAAACAAAAGCGTGGCGTGGCTGATAAGATTGTTACTAGCTGTGATTCGATTAAATTGCAGACCATTCGAATAATTCCGTTGCGTGTTAAAATCGCAAGACTAAAACTAATTGAGAGCAAGCGAAAAAGAGGTAACAATTAGTCATCATTTAATTAATTAATCATCATATATATATATATATATATATATATATAAATTGTTTTAATTTATAAGCCAGAGCTATTGACTATACATCAGCGGAACTTCAGCAAGAAGCTGTGGAGCAGCAAATGCAAGATCAACTGAAAAAACAAAAAAATGTTCAGTCTTTTAAGGAGCATTTCAAAGAGAAAAAAATAACCAACACAATAAAAGTACCTACTTTTTTTAAAAAAAATAAGTAAACATATGTACAAATTTATTTTTATAGAAAAGCGAACATACTTCGACAGAAAATCCATCGACCCCAAAAAGAAATTTTCCAGATCAATCTGCTCAGAAAAAAGAAGAATATATCCAGAAAATACACTGTTCTCGAAAGCGTATGGTTGATGAAGCCAATTCAATGATAGCACAGTTTCGTTGCCTTTGAATAATCTTGCAATGCATTCAAGAGGGCAGCAATAACGATACAACAAAATGAGATAAAATTTAATTTTAAATTTCACTAGTATAAAATTTAAATTCTGTTTTGAATCCATAAAAAAATATTTAGTTTGACATAACTATAGAATTCCTGCTCCTGTTTTCCTAACTCTTTATAAATATCTTCTTCTTTATTTGTGTTTGCATACATCCGTATGTCGGTTTGGTCTTCCAATGATATACAAATATCATCAAAACTATACTTATTGCAAACATCAATCCAGAAGAAATTAAGTTACATCCTTCTGGATTGGTGTTTGCAATCGAATTTGATGAAGTGGAAAAATGCAATAAATGGATCGAAAAGTTTTTTTTTAAATAACTGAATTACTAGATTTTACCAACAACTAGAGGGTTAGTTTTTGATTAAGAAGAATTGTAATATATATTATTGTGTTTATCGTGTATATCACTAGATTTTACACCCCAACTTCCAAAAAGTAGATGAATTTTGACCCCTATTGTCCCCAATTTTTGAAAAAACTACTTCCTTACATTTTATCTGTCACTCCCAAAATAGAGTTGGGGATGGTCAAAGATGTACAGGACAAACAACTTAATGTTTTCCTAATAATTTTGAAATATTTGGGGATAAATTCTCTAACACTCTTTTAAGGGGCTTTAAAGTGTATAAAGTATATACATCCCGAAGACTATATAGGTTACTGTCACATTATTGAATATAAACATTTCTAATTCTTAAAAAAACAACAAATTTTTAAAGGAAAAACAACCCTTGAGAATGGCGAATATAGATACTTTACTAGAAAATCTTCCTCCCGTAAAAGGAGGAAAGTAACTGGTTTGACAGAAATGCCCGAGCTTTTCACGTATATTAAATGGACACTTTCATTAAAAGTAATTTTAATATGGTCATTTCCCGATTATACACCGATTGGGTTTACCAACGACATTTCTTCGTGCCCTCTAAATCGAGCTCTAAATAAATTACAGACAATTATATTATCATCAACTCTAATTATTCAGTAATTATCATAAATCGTGTATATTGCAAATTCAAATAATGTACCGATTAATATACAAATACATATTATTATATGTACAATATATTAAATATGTTGAACGTGTATATTAGGCCTGTTCAAAATTGAAAAGTGATTTGATTGTTAGCATCTTCTGAATCAGTTAAAACATGGTGATAAACCTTTTCATACTTTATTTTTTGAAAATATTTTGTATTAAATGTGTGCTGATGATCTATTTTTTAACTTAAAAAAAAAATGCAAAAATATTTGTATCATTATTGTATCATTTAGAATCAAGTTTTTAATTCATTTTTTTAAATAAAAAAAAAAAAATTATATTATATATATTATTCCACTAGCTAACCCGACGAACTTCCTTCCACCTCAAGCCTCTTAATCGAAAGAAAAATTGGTTAGTTTGATCTTGTTCTGGTCAGAAGACATCGCTTCCAATGCTGTTTTGTAATGCATTTGTTCGATGTTCTTACGTTTATCGCACGAAAGTCGCTCAACGCTGAATGAATTCATCATTTAAATTTCCAAGAAAATAAATCTGAAGAAACTTCTGTATGAAGATAATGATGATGATAACCTTTGAGTAGATTCTAATATACAAAAAATAATAGCATTTACAAAATATAAATTCTCTTTTAGGCAAGATTTATATTTTTTTAAAAAAGTTGAATTGAAATAAGATCCACTTTATTATACAATTATATCTTTTTCAAAATGTTGGTTAAAAAAGGTTTTTTATAAGGATGGTAAAGATGAAACATGTACTTTATAAAAAATTAGTAAACATATACGTTAATGTTCCTTTTTTAATTAGGAAATATTTTTAATGAAACAGAAGAATTAAAAATAATACAGGGTTATTCAGTCTTCGTTAGCTAAACTTTGCTCATTTAAAAAAAAAAAATTTGGGAGAAATGGCATCCGTTTGATTTTTTTTTTTGATTGATGGTTTTAGCATTATAATAAAAACAAAATAAGTTATAAGGAAGCGGTTAAAGTTTTAAAAAAAATTGCTACAGAAGGACCGTGTTAGGCAAAAAAGTACAAATTGCCTAAATTTCTTCACCAGATTAACTTATTATTTTATACTTTGTTTTTTTCTTAATGTATTTGTAACAGATCAAGATTTTCAAGGAGTCACCGCATGATTCATACGAACTACATATGTTAATTTTACCGAGGGGTTCGATCGTAATTTGTATAAAGCTTGATAAAAAGCTTTTTTAAGTGTGCCAAAAATGTATTTATTCGCTATAAATTATTTAAAATTAACAAAAAACATTTATTTTTTGAGCATATTTTATCAAAACCCATCAGGAGAAACTCAAAATCTAGATTTCCCTTTTGGATAAGGCTAGTATATACCATATTTTCCAATTAACATAATTAAAATGTATTAGGCTTATTATATATAATATATGTAATAAAAAATATAGTGCAGATTTGATAGAATAAACAAATATGTACAATAAATTGAAAACACATGTCCAATAATCACCTTTATACATTCATTCAAACACATTTACATAATGTGTATAAATAAACGCAGTCGCTTTTATAAAATAACACAGTATTCTATATTTATAATACACTCTTCCTCTAGTTAGATATATATTTATATAGAAATGTATGTATTGTGCAGGCTGCATATATACATTATACACATTTAAGTAAAAGCATATATGCCATATTGTGTACGTGCGTAGATGCATGTATTTGTGTATAGCAAGATCATACCGTCGACCGCGTAATTTTCCTCAGTTTTCTTCAGGCTTCTTTCGAAGTAAGACCGCTTCTGAGCTTGTTCTCGTGTTCAAACTTTCTTTGCCACACACAATCAAGTGAATTTACTTATCTACGTCTGTGACTAAAAGATCATCGCGCCGTGTATCTTTGTCCGGTGTGGGTTTATTTTTGTTTAAAATTAGCTTTTTCATAATATACATATATAGTATTTACATTCGAAATACTCTGTTGCACTCATATTATATATATATTAAGTACACCTTACATACACACACACACATAAAGGCAGTCTCGAGTTCAATCGCGCGCAGTTTTGAATTCAGATTTTGTGCGCAGTTTTGTTTTAGTGAACTTCAGATAGCGCAACGTTATTGTTGTTGAAGTCGATATATACGTGCGTTTATTATTATTATTCAACGATAATCTTCATTTTCATTTTACCTATAAAATAGGAATTTGATAATAAATATTTATATACTCAATACGGTAGTTGTTGATGATGATGATAATAATTAAACTACGCATCTCATTAATATAGAGGCATTTTATTAATGTTGATGATGTAGTATATGTGGGTGTGTCAGGGGACCAGTAGTATACAATTAAATTGACATGCATATCGTATACATTTTGCTATACAGATGACAATGTATTTTATTGGATTAATGTATAATATGTGTAATTTGCATATATAGTATATCAATATGTAATATTAAATGTAAACAATGTTGTTATCTATATTATCATTATATTGCACAATGTGAATAATAATATATTATCTAAGCCACAAGATTATTTCAAATTGTTAATATTGTAAGAATGCTATATTGGGATCAAAAAGCTCTATTTTTTTTGTTCGATATTTAGGTTTTTTGCATCGAATAAAATTTCATTGATTTAGATAAGATAAAAACACAAAAAAAAAAATTACAAATACATGATTTGGGTCTAAAATATTATTTTTGATGAAGCTTCTTCGTTTTTGTACTATAGAATCTTCACTAATTTGGATCCAGCAATAGTCAGCCATCAGCGTTCGTTCCCTATTTTTGTGATGTCGAAATCGTAGATATGCTCAATGCTCAATTACTCTCCGCAACCCAAATTCGGAGGGCAAGATTCGTAAAATGCATTTTCAATGCCATACGTGCACCTTAAATTGTAAATTTCGTGACTTAACATATTAAATATTTTGTTCATATACTCCTAGAAAAAGTGATTCATTACCAATGATTATCCTAAGACACATGTCTGTTGTGTTCGGTAGTCACAGCAAGTACTTTTAGTTATGCAATATATTTGTTCAATTTAAATTTTAAATATATTTTTTTTAATTTTATACATAAAAATATTAATTAATTAATTTTAAAAATATAAAAAATCTCAATTTTTCCTTTTTTTATTTTGTAATAGTGCAATCTAGTATATTCTTCTTTTAAACTACAGTATTAGGATTTAAACGGAGCTAATAAAATTTAGTTGCCTGTAATTCTATAAAATCTCATCCGATCCAAAGTATACTGTTAAAAGAAAAAACAATTTCAGCTTTCTAACATATAATACTATAATGCAAATCGTATGAGCATATAATAAGAATAAAGTGCCAATAAACGTGTATTTAAGCAAAAAAAGTTAGTATTTAAATACATAAAAAATAAAACCTGTGTGTTGAGTTGCCAATAAAACCCAAAAACCATTACAAAAGCCTATGAGAAACCAGCTCTCGAGATAAGGCATGTATTTGGGGAATTCTTTTTAGGTATAATATTCTTATTTTTTTTTTTGGAAAAATATCGCGCTTTTTTCAAACCCCTATTCGAGTTGTTTTTTTAAAGGAAATACAAATTAATTAAATCAAACTAAATAAACTGCTTATAGTTTAAATAATAAATAATGAAATGAAAAAGGCCAAATGACAAAAACTGAAACGACCCCAAACCCCCTCAGACGAATTGTTTTTGACAAATATTCGGCGAACTTTGCAATGATGGCAATTTCTCAAACTCAATAAAAGACTACATAGTTGACCTCCTCTATCTTAAATTTTTTACTTTATGTGGCCTACGACGGTCTGTCGGTTTTCTGTCTATATCTGGACCTTTTTTCCGCAAACGCTCTCCAATACTACTCCGGCGTCAAACAATACAGCAGTTTTTCTGTCAGTTTGCTTTCTTCCCGGTCTGCTCAAATTACTTTGTATGTTGCTTGACTGTCAAAGATCAGAAATATCAGGTTGTTTCGTTTAGCTGTTAAAAGGTATACCATTCGAAACACGGTGATTTTCCATCTATAGTACATGACCCAGCCGTCGCTGCCAGTCTGTCTGTCATGTAGCTAGCTGCTATAACTCATAACAGTTGCGCCAGCGGCTCCATGTCGGAAAATAGTAAGCCCAAAACATTTCGTTTGAAGACTCGTAAATTGAGCTAAGTGACTGTAAATTATACACTTCCGATGCATATTATTGTCTGTAATGTGGTCTGAACTGAGCTATAATGCTATGAACCCTTTGTCCTCCGCTATAAACTTTCCATGTTTTTCTACACGTAAGCTCGGCTGTATATACTCGTATATATATATACTTAAGTTCAGACGGTTTTACAATATTTTACATATAAATACTTTTATGTTACCTTTTATTAGATACCCATTTATTTTATTACTTTAAATCAGGTAATATCCTATTTTCACGGATATGTGTTTTTAGTTTTCGAGCAAGGATTATCTATTAGTAGATGCAATAAATCCGCTCTTTGGGATTTTTAGTGAGATATTTTATTACTCCACAAAATAAAATTTACGCAGTCACGAAGAAATGTGTTTGTAATGAAGCCTATCGTTGGTAACTAGGCACTTGTTTTTGAGTTATTTTATTTTCATCAAAACAAACAAATACACACATTTCTTATGACATTCTCAGATAAATTTGGCTCAATTTCGCCAATGACGCGAAATATGTTGGATTACGGTCGGCAATTAGCCAAGTTGATGAATAAATAAATTTGGCTAAAACTAATACTTTATAATTAATTTTTACAGTTAATTTGATCTGACATCCCAAATGTTGCCGGATTCTTTTATAAATCAAGCTAACCACATACTGTTAGTTGCAAGTGTTTAAAAGACTTGGCAGGTTTGTGATGAATTTATGTGTGTTTTTTGTTTACGTTGCGAAAATGCCAAAAAGCGAGTATGTCATTCCAGGAACTTCATTATATTATTGTAGATAAATTAATTTGGGCGGTCAGATCCAATCAAAGCTCTAATTTACAAATATTCCCTCTAAGCTTTTTGACGGACAACAATCTATCTTTTGATGTTTATAAGCTTGTGCATCTCAAAGCGTTAGCATTTATAATAAAATGGAAATCTATACGATCTTATGAATAGAATAATTTATTCTTGTTTGACAAACTTTTTCTGTCCGTCTGTCTGTTTACATCTAACAAAACTTAAATGATTCACGTCATCAGAAAAACTAGAATATATCCAGTACAAATAGTACTATATAATCTGTAATAATAATTATGTAAACTGTAAACTCAGCTTTTGAAACACCATATGGAAAATAATCTCCTGAGAGTAATGGACAGTGAAAGAAAGCCTAAATAACCCCCTCAGTACTATTTTCATTTCATCTGATAGTATATACAAGATCTTTACATTAAAATATTCTATATGAGTAGTGTGGGAAGAGAATGCAATCTTCTGTCTTCGAGACAGAAGCTTTTTGTATACTCGTTTGCGCTAATAATTAAAATATAATTACAAACGTATTTAAATTTAGTGGGATAGTCCTGTAGCATTAAGTTGTTAAGTGTATCTTGACTCCAGGAAACTGCTTCACATAACGCCGTATGTCTGATGGAAAAAGGAGTGGTTCACTGATTTTTTTATCACGATATCTCTATTGGATGTAATTGATTTAAACTGAGATTCTAAATAATTTTGTCATATTCAAATATTAATTAATTGCATCATTAATAGAAGCCAAGGCGGCATGAACTTGTCAATTACATTCGAATTTATGATGTAAACCAACTTATTGACCCGCTTAAATAATTTTATCTGTTTTTTTCTGGAGCAGTTTTAATGTAAATTATTTTATTTTTAGCTATTAACTTATTTTTTCCTACATTTTTTTCACGTACAAAATAAAACTAGAAGAATACGTTGGGGGCATAACTCAAATTGCAATTAAATTGAAATAGGATATTTGGCCTTGTGACAGATTTTTCATGTATTTTATATAATTTAAAATAAGGAAACATATACGATAATAATATCTATATAAATAAATATATCATTACTATAACATTATGATTTTTTTAAGTTTTTGTTTTTTAGAAATTTTAGATTTTCACACAATTTTTAAAATATCTACTAAATGCTAAAAATGTTTTATTGTTCTAAAACTTCTAAATGGTTTATTGTTTTGAATGTGAATACAGACGATTTACGATTTATTTATTAATTTTAGAAATGTCGTATTTTTCTAAATTATTTGGCAACGCTGTTTGTAGTCATGCGCTCTAGATAGAGATAGAGATCCACGGGAGCCTCTTGATTAAATAACGGCCTTCGGATTTCTACCAACTTTATAGATTTGATTTAGTACAATGTACACACATCGAAATTTCCGAACAAACATATAAAAAAACTTTTGTTACTTAATTCCACATTTTTTTTCCTTTGATAAGTCAAATTAGTACACTTTTTTGATATCATTGAATTTCTACGAAATTACTGTTTCATCCAAAAATCAAATATTCAATTACCCAAACTATATATTCATTTCCTTTATGTTACTCTATATAATTGCAATTGATACATCGATATAAAAAGCAAAACTTCAAAGCATTACAATAAATCTATTTAGTTAGAATATTTTATATGAGCAATGAGCATTGAGCAGGCCTAGTATTTACACACCGTCCTGTATACAATATATTATATACACAGTGTAAACAAGCATTTCCATGCGATTCTCTGCAATCCGTAATTT
The DNA here is from genome assembly GCA_027564075.1 of Bolitophila hybrida. Classification (NCBI taxonomy): domain Eukaryota; kingdom Metazoa; phylum Arthropoda; class Insecta; order Diptera; family Mycetophilidae; genus Bolitophila; species Bolitophila hybrida. The sequence goes on from JANSTU010028721.1 coordinate 10,903, forward strand.
TCTGGTTTAATTTGGATTTTGTTTTCGAGGTTGCCGCCGAATATTCAGTCTAATTTTGTTTGCAACCGACTGAAAACTAAAAAAAGCTTTTCTCAAACATTATAACAAATTACCATTGTATAATATTGTTTATGCTTTTTTTGCTTTTCGTTATATATAGCTATATGCTAGCTAGAGTGTATATAAAACGGAAAACTTGTCGCTTTTATGATTACACGAAAAATTGCACAGCTGTCTATTTCTTATATATGGGTATGATATACAAGTATATTATATATATTATCCAGACAGTGTATATTGAGCACGAGGAATCAAAACAAACAAACACCTACGCAGACGATTTTCTTTCTCCGCGAGAATTTACATATATACAAAGAAAATACGCATACAATATTTTTTTTATAAAATAAAATATTATATACAATTCATATATTTAAACTAGCTATACATTTTAAACATCATAACAGCTTAAACCAACAAAAAAGTGTAAACAGTGCCGTATATATGTTTAGCCACCTACAACAACAAAAAGAAAGTTGACCAAACATTTAAAATAAGGAAACAAGAAAAGTGAGAGATAAATATTTTCCTGGCGAATGTAAATATTACATAGTGCGGGTATACCCTTTCCCAATTCGTCATCTTTCCTGAAACTCGTGAACAGTGCATTTAATATTAATCAAATGGCAACCACCGCTGCTGCTGCCCAGGAGCGACGGCAATCGTTCGCGCGCCGTGCCGAGAGTCTTGTGGAGAGGGTGAGAATTATGAACACAATCTATGAGGTATCACACGTAACCATGCCGATTGGCACACCCACTAAATATAATTTTGATTTCGTTGATGCGTGTTCTGGGTTAATGTGATTGAAAAAAATACAAAACGATGTACACACAATTCGCCATATGCTATCTATTTACTTTTTTTGAATCGCAGTTAAGAAAATCCAGAAAAAACTTGTGTTTTCTTTGTTGATGTTTTAATACATACACGTATTTGTTTCGAGCTCATTTACACCAGAACACTTTTCACTTGATACTATCATTTTGGGTTGCAGTGATCATTCATCGATGTTATTTAGGTTATGTTATTAGAATAGATTATTATTATTAGTATAGATTGATTGATTGATTGAAATAAAAAATAAAAATAATATGTATTTTAACCTCGAGTAAACAATATTTACCGATTCATAAGTGTTTTGTGTATTTTACATTATTACTAAAAAAAGTATCACTTGTCACTTCATGTATGATTTTATAGTTTTTTTTTTGTATTTTATTAATATTACAATATTTGAAAAATAAATGAGCTTTTCTGATAGTTTGCTAAATGATTTGCAAAAAAGAGAAAATCAAAAATGCAATGGCTTGTGGATTATGTTCACTCCAAATTCGACAATTTTGCTTATTGACATACCCATTCAACCAAAAGTGAGC
>JANSTU010028732.1:0-12341 GCA_027564075.1 Bolitophila hybrida
CAACGCCAGGCCACACACATCTTTGGTGACTCGTCAGAAGCTACGGGAGCTCGGATGGGAGGTTTTATCGCATCCACAATATAGCCCGGACATAGCGCCAAGTGATTACCACCTGTTCCTGTCCATGACGCATAATTGCAAAGGTTGTGGGGTGTCTACAAATACTTTTGGGTTTTTTTAGGAGTTTCAGTTTATTGAGCAGCAAGACGCACCAGTTCATACAGCCAAAACAAATAATTACTGGCATTTCAACTTTATACAAGTGGAAAAGTTGTCGAAAAGTTATATTACCTTGTGGTAATATATTTCGGTTGAATATTCGAGCTCCATCATCGTTCCCCTCACATTCAAATATTATACTCCATTGGACCAATAAATACATTACCTGACCACACACATAACGCAATTAAGACTTTCAGAAATTATCATTTTGTGTAGGTGTTAATTTAGCCCGCAGTGGCCAGATCCCGACTAACGCTACATATCAAATTCTAGAATTTCATGACAGTTCACTCACTTAGTCCAGAATATGTTTTAAGTATTTCGTATACCAAGCTCTCCGGCCCTATTAAATATACCATTTTTAGCAGAATTGTCGATCCGTTTATTTTCCGGATTTTCCGAGTCATCTGGATGTGCATCGAGAACTAATCAACACCGTAATATATAAGCAAATGTAGCACTTTAATTCAGTAGGTTCCTCTTGCTATTAATAGCCTATTTCTGCAATAGGTTTTTCATTTGGAATAACGTATTATTAATGGCATCAATTAACATAAACACATATATTGTTAAAGTCGCGTCAGGGCAAATTAAAACTCCTAACCATCGGGGATGTGTTGTTAGTGTTAGTGCACAGTAGCTCCAATAGGCCAATGAATCCGTTGCGCGACATCGCACACTGGCTCTATGTCCCACAAGGGGTTACGTGATCCAATGAGATGAAATATGTACATTTATTAAGATATTTTAATTGAGAAATTTGCCGAGCGAAAAAATTCAAAAATATACCCAGTGCTGTGCTGTCACAGGAATTGGAGATGCTAGCTTTAAGGGAACCTTCGGTATATTACTCATCTCCGTTATTTGGAATAAGTTGGCCTGTGTTCTCTTCCCACGCCTTTCTGGTAGGAATAGTCACTTCAAAACTGAAATCCACAATTTGTGGTTAGTTTTAAAAAACTTTTTGTATGTTATTGTTTCCAGGAAATGAAGGGTTTTGAGATTGTGAAGATGCCGTCTGGTAGTTTCCTTGATAGTGCGCTGTGTAGCCTAGAGGTGCAAATTTCTGTAGACTGATGAACCACCATGGCCATGGTTCAGAGCCATTACTAACGATTTCAAAATGTGTCGCTTCCAGATAGTCAGGAATAGCTTCAGCCCTAAAATTATTAATCGAACTGCACCATATTCAGTGATGTTATTTTGAATCGCAACCAATAATCAAATGGACAATATGGCTTGTGCAAAATTTTCCCATGTTGTCCTATAGAAAAACAATTTTTATCGTGACCAATAAAGATTCAAATGTATATGTATATATATATATATCTGCGTCTTGAATAAATGGGGATGTAAACGAACGTTTGTCACGCCTAAATTATTATATAAATATATAAAGAAACATTTATCGGATCGTTCGCAATTAAATATTTGCATCCGGCAAGAAGCCGGAAATGGGGTCGCTTGCTCTATATATATGTATGTTAAATGACGTTTTTACTCTTGTATATAACTGCATTGAAGCTCTCTTCATACGGAATGCTGCGTGAGTGTGCACTGTACATGTGTATGTGAACTGCAAAGCAAACACGCTGCGCCAAACAACGTTTTTACCTTGACCTTTTAGAATTGGTATATAAGACTTGAAAATCTGCAAATACATGTATTTTATTTTACTATGAATTTTTCAATTTTTTTGTGTAGTGATGGTTATTTTGAATTGTTTGAAATTTATGAAACGCAATTTTTATACATATTTGAATAAATAAATTAATAAAAAGGTTAGATTATCTTTCAAGTTTATATTAATTATTATTATTATTAATAGTCTATTTCTGAAGTAGGTTGATTTAGAATAACGAATAGACATCGTTGTTGGTTTCTATTTAGGCCTAGTCTCTAAAAGTCTCCTTTATTATTTTTTTTATTTACATTCTATTTAATATTTATTATTATAATAGTGATACCTTTATTTAAGTTAAGTAAAAGAGATTTTTCTAATTTCGAATTTTTTAATATAATTAAAGTATATTAAATATGTCCTCAATAACTATTTTATTATTTATCGATCAACTAGTTTAGATGCGATAATTTACGCCTACTCGTGTGAGATAATTTCTTTCTATGTATTTTAGGTTAGGTTAGGTTTTAGATTCCAAAAATGGCAACCCGGTTTTGCACTTTTCAGTTTTTTTGCTCATATTCATCAATTGCTATCCGATTTGCATACATTGTTTATTTTTCTTTTCTTTCGATATAGTAAATCGGATTTGTCACATTTTTATAAAAAAACTAAATTTAATTTAAATCTTGTATGTTTTTGTATAGAAAACTAGTGTAATAAAGTGATTCCACATAATTGTGCCAATAATGGTCATGTTCCACTGTCTCCATTGCACAGCACGTTCAAGACATTTGAAATGAAAACTAATATATATAAAGTATATAAAAATAGACTAAAAAATTACAAAAATGGCGAATATGTACATTTTAAGTAACTGTTTTTTTGCTCTTTAAATTTCTCTAAAAATAAATAAAAAACGACAAATGTTATCTGAATTTAGGTTTAGGAACTATTACATGCTATATTTACTGGGTCTCTAAGTCTCTATAGATATATTTATTTTTAGAGACGATGCCTGCAATATGTGTATGATGACGTTGATTATTCAACAAGTAAAATATTTTTTCGTACATAGAAATATCTTAAAATATGCGCATTTGCCATGCTTAATGGGTAGAGTCACGACAGGGTATATTACGACTCCTAACGTTAATGTCCTTTTATTCCAAATCAATAACCTGTTTCAGAAATAGTATATTTTTTAAATATATAATATTAAATTTGAACCTACTGATTTAAAGTGCTACATTCTAAAAACACTGCATTGTTGAAATTCGAGCCCGCATTTAGCGATGTGAGCAAAAAATTAGTAGTGGTTATCTACAGACGGTTGTATAGATCACATAAAGTAAATATAAACATGAAAAAATCGGAACCTTACAAAAAATAAATAAAAGTAAGTTTTTTTGATTTAATATTTTGTGTATTATTGTATATATATAAAGTAAGTATGTAAGTAAAGACCTACGCATTCCATTTCTAAATTGGGTCACTAAAAATTATTCTCTGCGAAAGATCGCGCTTGCGTGATTGTATGCGTGTCCGCTTACGATCTTTCCTCGCTTAAACAAGTGCAAAGAATTAATTCAGCACCATTCTATGTTCGACACGCGACTCATGGAATACACGAAGATTTGAATATTACATTTTGCAAAAACGACAACAAATAAAATATGTGAGCATGTTAACCGTTGCTTGGACCGAAAACCAGTTGCGTAATTCCGCGACATTCAAAACTAGTTTCGCATCGGTGCCCGGCGAAGGTCTTTGATTCTGAATACCGTGCGCTCAGTCTCTAAACGTAGCCAGAGTGCATCATCGTGTCTTAGTCGTTGTGAGCACCAAGTGAAATTGCAGTGACCACCTTCAAATTAAATTTTGTGTGTTTGTATTTGTATGTGTCTGTGTTGACTAAAATGTGTTGGATTATCGCAGATCTGGTTTGTGTCAAAAGTGGGTTGTGGTGAACGTTTAGTCATGGTTTTTGCATCGAATGTAAGTGACAGTTATGTGGGAACACCTGGCAAACAAAGACAGTTCTCAGGAGCAATTGGTCCACAGAAAGGTGTATCCAAAAACATTGCCGATCCAATGCCATGGAATAGATCACAAGCCAACGATTCTGATTATGATTCTGTAACTGAGGTAAAACAATTACTATTAAACGAATTTTAATAATTTAGACATCCTATTATACTTTATTACTTGTTATTTCTTTAATTTGAATATTCCTAATTTAATATTAAACAAACAAGTCTCAGACATTAAGATAATTATTGATACTAATTATTCCTTTAAGCGTGTGCTCTATTGGTATTAACTTAATAACTAAAAAACACCACAAGGTGCTCCCGTTCAAGATGCTTTATGGAAATAATATTTTTCTCAAGATAATCGTTTAGTTTTTTTTTTAATTTGTTTATCACTTATCTCAAATAAATCATCCTGAAAATGTGAAAGGTTGAACAAAATAAGGATGAATTTTATCTTTTTTGTGTATCGATTTCAGTACCAACAAAGTAGTCATTTTTTTGTACATACTCCAAAAAAGAGGATGAAATGAAAACAAATAAACATAATTGCCAGATGAACGCCAACATATAAAATGCCAGCCCAAATTATAAAAAAATATTTATGATTGTGAAGTCCTACGTGACAAAACTTATGAACCAAAACCAGAAAAGGTGACAATCAATAAATAAATATCCAAAAAGACATTGTCAAGGAACTCAATCTGAAAATAACCATGTCCTCGGTTCGCAAAAGACTGATTAAAATAATACTTGGTCGAGTTGCGAGAAAGGTACCATTTCAGTCACCTATATAAATAAAATTTGTAATTGTTATTTGATAAGAAAACCATTTTTGCATTCTTCTCGAATGCATTGTCACCGATTTGGTTTCACAGTTAAAATGAATTCATGTCTCATAAAATAACCTCGAAAACATAATATAAGTCGGAAAAAAATAACTACAATAGCACGGAGTAAATTTTGCATCCTCATTTTTATAAATTGCACATTTCATAATGGTTAAAATTGAGTATAAATGAGTTTGGTAAAAATGAGTGTAAAAAACATTTGTAGTCTTTACATAACCAAATAAAGATGTAAAGGTAAAACAAATAAATTTAAAGATCATAAATATAACCTTTCGAAAAAACATCTTTTATCAATTTTTACAACATTAGTAGTCCTCTTGTTCGCCATCGCTTGCAACCTAAACTCACACCTCACTAAACTAAACTAAAACAAAATTAAAAGCACCAGTTATTTTTTTAAACTTAATTTTAAACTTTTAAAATTTATTATTTATTCAATAAAAATTAATTTGCAATATGGTTTTTATTGAATCCAAAAAACTACATTTGTAACCAAAAACATGCGTCTATTTTCTATTTGTGCAATTCTTATCCTCGATTTCTTTTGTCGGATGCTTTCGCTCAGCTTTTCTCTATCATGAGACTGGGTGGTTTAGGTGAAACGTGCTTTGAAAGTCGTATATAATATACACAAATACAAAACCCAATATACTCACAAACATTACACAGTACATAGTCGTATAGAGCCAGCACAGTGGCATGAGGTGTTGGCAGACTGTTTTCAGGGACGCTTTCTATTTTACCCTTAGTCATTTAGTCGATAGATTTCTATGTACCAGTTTGTCTGCAGTGCCGGTGCAAGCAACGTCTTGTTCCGTTTAAAAAATGTCCACGTACTTTTTTTTAAATAAAATCCGTCTTAATTGAATTTGTCTCGCAAGTCTTCGCCGTGTTTGGTCTGCCAGAGATATAATTTAATATTGCGTTTTAGTGCTGTGGGCTTCGTTTAAACATATTCGTTTGAAAGTAGTTATCGATTTAAAGCAAAATGAGTCATGGTTTTAAATGTGTGTGGAATTATTGTTGAACTTTTCTCTGGATTTTTGTATTAAGAATATTTGGTACGAAATAAAGTTTTTCGTTAAAATATCAAACCAATTTCTAATAATTGATTGTTATATTGAAAGAAGCCTTTTTATGAAGAACAAGAGAGCAAGCACCAGAACGATTGATTTTCTGAAGTTAGTTATCGGTCTGACAATATTTCGACGCTGGAGAACAGTTCATGGGGCTGAGGAACATCAACAACCAGTAAATGGTTTTTATAATGTGTTTCCAAAGGCCCCAAATGATGATCACAATGTGTCAACAAACAAAAATGCTATCTCGAATTCAGATACATTGTCGAAATCAAATGGATGTCAAAATATAACGGTAATTATTATTTTTATAATATTTATTTATTTTATTGTTATTCAATTTAGTTTTCAATATTAATATTATAGTTATCAAAGTACTTAAATAAATATAAACATATATAATATCTGAAATTAAGAAATTGAAAAAAACAGTAAAAATATATATATTAATTAATTAGTATATATTTCACTTCAACGTGACGTCAACTCAAAAAAAATACTTGAATTCACCTGAATTGCTAACTGGGTAAAGCTTCTCCAATTGCGAGACTTGTTGCGATTCCAATTTTTATCTGGAATCAAAAAGGTTTAATTTTATATTGTAAACTTATTTTCTAAGAATACGATCCTCATTGGAAATAAAAATAATGGAAATCAAAAGTGTTGAAAAACAATATCATAATTTTTACTATTTGAGGAAAAAATCCCGAAATCCCGAAATCCCGAAAATTCACCTTCAAATCCATTCATGATATATCAACATGACCTTGAAAATGTCAAAAAGCTACGTTGAACGACCTTGTTTTGAACGGAAAGAAAACTCAAGTAATAATTTTTATCCTCTACGTTTTAGTAGTCCTTCTAACCTACCATCGCTTATTTTAAATAATGAAGTTCTTTCATACTTGCTTATAGTTAACATGCATCTGAACATGCATCTAAAGATCTAAAGCATCATCTAATATATTTGCTGGTCTGTGTAGTCTTTGGCCTCATAGCAACTTAATGACTTCTGATACTCGCCTGAATCTAGTTCATTCTCTTCTTCCTTGAACATTCTCGAAAGTTTTACCATCTCGGTGTACATAGAAATGGTATACTTAGCTGTTCCCTAAAAGACTTCTTAAACAATAGATGTTGCTTATTTATTAACAAAATTTAACATACTCAAAGTCCAGATTATCTTTACGATAAGCTTAATTTTGTGAGATCACAATCTAAATTTTTGCCTACCTAGTCATAACATTAGCCAACATTCGTTTTTCATTAATGGACCTAAAATTTGGAATCAGTTGCCGAATAATATAAAAGTCAGCTAGTTTATACGAGAACATTAAATCCAAATGTAAGATTTACTTCTGTAACACCTTTTAGCGAATGATTTTCTGTTGTCGTATATAAATTTGAATGTGGTGAGAATTGATTGATTTATTCTTCTTCGTCTACTTTTTATATTATCGAATGGAATATTTGTCTAATATTTTTATTATAATATATATATATAATATATATAATTTTTATTAAGTACTTTTGTTATTCATAATCGCCAGTAATATTACTACTTGTCTTTACATATTAATATAAAAATATTGTTATATAAGGCTGAATGCCTTTTGTAAAGACAATTTGTAAATAAATGAAATGAAAAATTCCGCTACAAGGTTACGCATGTCTGCACAAAGCGACTACCTGATGTAGTGCTCCCCTAACTCTATTTGTTTGTGCAATAAAAAAAGGATTTTTGAAGCTCCTAATGTGGTTTCCCCCTAATTAAGGTGCAGGGTTCAATGTTTGACATACAGAAAATAAGAAAATTGCAAAATGAAGGGGATAAAAGTATCTATAATTAATTTAAATAATTATCAAATAAAAAAATGAATTTAACTACTTACAAAATTTAATTTTTAAATATAAAAATTCTGATGTACCACGCTATAAGTATAATGTCACCTTAAAATTTATCATCTATAAGATTATTATTAATTATTATTATTTATTTACTCAAAAACAATTTTTCAAGAGTTTAGACTGCACCAGCACCGGTTTTATTATTTCAATAAAGTGTAACTTATTAATATAACTTATAACTAATAACTAAATTAATATAATATAAGTAATTTAACTTTTTAATTTAATAACAACATTTAAGATGTACATTATTATTATGTACTATTTAAATACGAGTTATATTATAAAATACATTACTTAAATTTTAATTGATATAAATATATTATGTATGATTAATATATAACGAATTATTAGTAGCCTCATTCGTGAGCTGACAATTTGGACGAAGGTCGCAATATTTAATTATAATTTCTTATGAACTTTTCGAAAGGTATGTTTTTTTAATTGCAATTGCAAAAAGTAATGTTTACATTCAAAAACTGTTAAAAAAGCACAAAATATAGAGTTGTAACTACGAGTATTTGTATCGACGAATTTCACTGTTGAGTTGAGTTGCATTGTTTCCGAATCCGAATTTGATTTGATGTTGCTATGGAATTTGATGTCACAAACACTGAAAATTGCAATACCGATTTCGCAACTATTTCTACATGGAAATAAAAATGCGAAGGTCTTGCAATGTTTTTATGTTACATTACGAAGGAATTTTATTCTGGACTATATAGTGTTGGTGCAGCGCGATTTCTTTTCCTATTTTCTTTGCAGTCGTTTTGGTTTTACGCGAATTCTTTCTCACCATTTTTTTTCTTCACTCTTTATTTCAGATTAAAGGCAAATAAAATTTAAAAAAATCTGTACGCACTGCTTTTTTTCTTCACAACTATACAGCAGTAGGCCAATAAAACCAACTGCTTAAAAATGTGATCGAAGGCTGATCCATACCGGACAATTCGTCTGCAGGCACAATTCTTTTTATCGACAAGTAATTTAAATACCTTTCATGTAAGAAATATTAATCAAAACTGTTTTTTTTTTTGTAAATCTACTAGTCTACATTCAAGTGTCCAGCTGTATTATTTTACAATACACATTGTATTAATATACAAATCCACGCTCCAGAAAACTCAAAAACTTATTTTTATTCTGACAGCTCATTCTTCTCACATTCGTCGAGTAATTACAAAAACCCGTTCTATAAAACCATCATCAATGTGATATTACCAGCTCTCTGAGCATAAACACTTTACACGCGACGTCACTAAATACAAATACATAAAAAACACACTCATTGACGCACACTTACACACTCCCTCACGCATACATACACATTTTACCTTTCATAATCGTATACATTTTGTTCATTGAGGCATGCGGACTGCGGAGTGTAGGAATATTTCTATGTTATTGTTTATACGCGTCTAGTTGTTTTTTTACCTTCGTCGGTAAACCATATACGCGCAAGCTCGCACGTTCCACTCGTACCATGCACAGAGAACCTTGTTCGAACACATTTTTTAATATAAAATAAAAACGATTGTACTCTTAACGAATCGGAATAACATACGGACTACTCATACTCTTTTAGAATAAAAGTGATCGTGAGTGAGTGTTTGTGTTTTTGTTTGTGAGTGTTTGTTATGTGTCGCTAAAATCGTTCTCTAGCGATCCAATGATGGATGAATATAATTGTGATAGCATTGCACGATTGTGAATATATGTTATGTGTACGCAAAATAAAGTAAATTTTGAATACTGACTTCAGGAATTCGAAAATGACGTAATCGCAAAAGTGTATGAATGTATTTTGTGATTTGAGTAAAGAGTGTTTCATTGACTTTATAACTTTATCAAAAATATTATTAATATTTTCTCTTTATTAAAAGCTAATTGAGTATTGTTATATTACACATTCAGTACATACTATACATACAAAACATAGTAAACTACATGTTATAAATAATATTAAAATAAAAGGTTTTGCATTGTATTTAAATGTATGCATCTGAATTTATATATTTTGCAAATGGATGAAAATTGCATGGAGTTGGAAAAAAGAACAAAATTCTCAGTTACGCACGTTGCACATTAAACATAAAATAATGCGCGCGCGTTTTGGTTGAGAAATCATAAAATAATGAATACGAAACACTCGCTATTATTTTTTGCGACATAAATTCTTGCTTTGTAGAAGTTAAAAATCTATCTGCTTGAAATCCAAAAAAATCAATCTGATTTTACTATTGCGCCCACATATTGAACAATTTATATTAATAGTAATATTAATATAATATAGAGATAGGAGAGTGTTTGATTTAATCGACAAGGAGAGAACTTTAAAAAGTAAAAAGCCTATATAATGTAGGATCATTCCTTGAACTCCGGGTCCGGCTCAGATGCGCGAACGTTCAAATGCTCGAACATCACAAATTAAGACTGGCGTAATAAATGATAAGTGAAAAAATTAAAATTAAATTGGATTTTTAAAACACAACACAATTTATCATATATACTTTACGCCGGTCTTGTAAAAACATTTTCGAGCAAATAAAATTATTGAGCATCTGGCCAGCTCCCCTTGAACTGACTGAACTATTTTTGAAAACCCGTGTTCACTAGTGACACTTATCAAAACATTTTTTTTGCTGAAAACTTCTACTAAGTGTATATTTAAAGTATTTGTACATATTGAGTTATAGTCGACGTAATTTTCTCTCTCATTGGATCCTGTATTCCCTTGTGGGACATAGGTCCAGTGTGCGATGCCGCATTGACCATTACGGGTTCACATGAGTGGTCAGGTCATGCTAATGTGCTGTTGTGATGTGCTACTCCTATTGGAGCTACTGTGCTACACTAACACTAACACTAACAACACATCCCCGATAATTAGGAGTCTTAATTTGCCCTGACGCGACTCTAACAATTGTGCAGGGCAAATGCGCATATTTTTTAGATATATCTTATGCACCGAGATCTATCTTGCTATTTTATATTCGGAATCGCGAATCATCAACGCCATCATACACTTATTGTTCTATACAGGATTCTTGTGCATACCGTATTTGATGGCATTAATGTTCGGTTAATCCAAATCAATAATATTTCACAAATAGGCTATTAATAGCAAGAGGAAGAGGATTTAAAGTACTACATTCGAAAAACCGACCGGGCTTGAACCGGCGACCTTCCATATGCCAGGTCAACGCGTTAACCCACTAGGCTATGGTTGGAGTACCATAAAAAAGTAGCAAAACGGCTGCAGCTATAAGTGACGTCAGAATGCCTGTAATCAAAAAAAAAGAAGGGTCGTTCAACTAGATGAAGTTCTGCATAAAGTGAACTAGGATATTTGCAAACTATTGGAAAGTGTCAAAATGCAACGCTTTGAATTGGTTTTTCGAAGTCCGCTTTTGCATTTCAACTTTGCAATTTGTATGGCATCCAAAAAATCATCGCTTCAACAACCTGCCATTTCGAAAATATTTGCGATACGAAGCGCTTTTATTGTAAACTTTAGCATCTTAAAATTATAAAACAAAAAATATTTAATTATTATGAACATAATATGACAATCATTTAATAAAATGATAATAATAAATGAATACAAGAAATATTTATTATGCTCTTATTTTATTATTATAAATAAATAATAAAACTAAATGAAGCGCGATTAGCCGAATCATGATTGGCCGAAACACAATTAACACTGAAATCAAGCTAATCATAAAAGTGGAGTACAAGACGATAGTTGTATACTCCCACTGTTAGTGATTGATTCGTGGTTCCGCGTGCGCCAGCATTTTGATTTTTGGAAAAGTAAAAAAAGTAGAAACATCGGTAATAAACATTTATATATGATTTGATCGCTCTTCAATTACATTTGTTTTTAGATTTTGTAGAAAATTATATATACTTTATACCATATGTATTTGAACTCCTAAGGCGTGTTTTTAAGGCTCATTAAATCCTTGTGGTATCAAATACGATTTTTGATTTGTGTCTAATTCCCAATTTTATTATAAATTTGTTTGATTTTTGTCAATCTTTATCATTTTTGTACATACATTCTTTTACACTAACAATATTAAACATAGCAAACATTCGCTGTTTATCTTTTAAATGTACATGGACAATATATGTATATGTACATAATTTTGTTTAATTATGTGGACTTTTTATTACATGCATATTTCATGCTATCAGAAACTCCATTTTAAATAAAGAAATTAACGAATATAACGTTGTATACTCTGATATCTGATGGTTTCCTGTAGTCGATTTGTCGATTATATAATACTTTGTGACTTTAACACAAGGCGGCCGTCAAACCGAAATCGATGGTCGACTAATATGTACTAAAAATGACCTCCGATTGATTGAAGACTGGATTTTCATGTTTCTACCTGCGTGGGTTTATAATTATTTTTAGAATATAATACACGAAAACATGTTGCGAATAAATTCAATTGTATCTTATATCAATATTGCACGCACAATTTGTTCGTTATTCATTTAATAATTTATTTTATATAAGTACGTTTTGGCTTATCACTCGTTATCATTACAACGGCCTTACTTCGACGATGTTTTGACGCGTTATTTCAACACCAACTAAACAGGTGCAAAA
>JANSTU010028743.1:0-26530 GCA_027564075.1 Bolitophila hybrida
CGAGTCATCGAAAATTGGACTCAACGGATGGACCATCTGCGACGTAGCAACGGCCAACATTTGATAGACATAATCTTAAAAAAATAAATGCCAAAGAATGTTCTTTCAAATGATAATAAACATTCCCCATTAATTTTCTGTGTTTTTTTCTTTGAATAAGTAGGGAACCTCGAAATGGTTCACGCTTTACATACTTTTATAGTAATCGCCATTTTTGATTTTTGAGTATATCCTTCGTAAAATTCGTTAGGAATAGCTTTAATCTATGGCTACGATCTTGTTTAATATATTTTTTTTTCAAAAAATAAGAGAAAGGTATATATATGTTTCATGTGATTTTAATAAATTGCATATTAAAATACACTCTTCGAATAGTATCTCAGAAATGTTTTGTCAAAAAATATTTAAAAATCGAAACAGAGATCTGAGATCTGGCTGTAGTGGACGATTCTAAAAAAAAGTACGTTCACGGTATGCTTCGTAAATCTGTAAATTTGTATATGAAATTAAAAAACCAAAGCTTTCTTTAGTATGTGAGTGTAGCTCGTGCTTGACTTGGATTTTTTTTTATTGATATTTGTCGTTTTTTATTTATTTATTTATTATTATTATTATTATTAAAAACTGTACAGTAACAAAAAAACAATTATTTCATAAATGTTCCACATCGTTTCAATTAGTTAAATATTATATCGTCTGCACATAACCGTTTTGTGTGTTTGGAGTTTTATTTCTTTTATTATTTAAGCTCTTCGAAAAAAAAACACAAATTATAAACAATATTATATAACAATGTTTCGCTTAAAGGAACAGCGGAGCAATATGATGGGTGGTTTCTGTGTGTGTATGTGTGTGTGTGTGTTTTTTTCTTCTTACATGACTATATCCTCTTAAAATAAAAACAGAACTATACAACAAATAAAAAATTAAAGAAATTAGACTCTAGGCTAATTGTATACACAAATTCTACTTGTAAAATCTTAACGACTAAGGTGTTTGTTTATAGCTTCAATATTATCTTGTGTTTAGTTTTACAACTTTTAGTTACTTTTTACACGCAAATTTATGGATTGTAAAATGAAAAACAAACGATTTGTGTGTGTATTTACATATAGTACATTTTAACTTCTCGATTGACATTCATTGGGGGCGTGAGTTTTAGTTTTGTATAAACAGAGCTAGAGAGAGAGTATGCTTGTGCAATGTAGAGCCGGTCGTCATATTCTGTAAAGTATTTATAAAGTAACTAGTCCGGCTGGTTATTTACAAACGGTGATTATTGTGTATTCCTTCATGTAACTAGTGGGCATTTTTGTTTTTAAAGATGAGTGTGTTGTAATTGAATAGATTATTGGATATTTAGCTTGATATTTGTGGATTATAATTCGGTTTATCACAGTTGTACATAACCAAAGTGCTCTTGCATACTCTCATTCTAAACACTATTTCAGGGATGCGACATTATCATCTACTCGTTAGAATCTAAATTCTAAATGAAACGAGCTCGAACCAGTTGGAATGTGTTCGGATTCTAGTGTGTGTGTGTGTGTGTTACTTTGCGTCATAATCTGGTTTAAATATAGTCATATAAATGATATTTATTTGCTATAGATAGTATTGGATATATCGGGCTAGACCGTTGCAATGACGATCAGCAAGTGGGCAATATCGGCAACGCGGTGCAGCAGATCGGGTGCTATGCGCGCCAGGTTCTCGTTGGCAAACTCACATGATGGGAATATGTGAACAACGTAGGCCGCTTGCTCGCTACCCGGCGCCGGTATGTTGACAATTCCGGCGGCTTGTTTCTGTTGTAGGTAGGTGATGAATCCGGTTTGCAGGTTGTTTGACTGCTGTAGCACGTCCATGTGGTCACGACCACACGGTAAAGCCAACAACATACAGTGTTCGTTGTCAGTCTAAAATTACATTGAGGATTTTCATTAGTATACTCTTTAAATTGTACATCATAATCTCTCTTGTACTAACCTGCATTTTCCTTGCCACTCCTTCCAGCTGTGTCTGTTCCAGTCGCATGCGCTGTGCTATTCTTAGAGGCGGTGTTGAACCGTCACTGTTGCAAGGCAGTGAACCGGTTGCCACCTGTGGATTGCCAAACACAAAGTGCATCTGTACCGCAGCCTGATCGGTTTTCAGTGCCAACAGTCCTTGCCACATCACGGGATAGCGTTGCAATAACATTAGCAATGAATCCGCTTGCGGAGGCACCTGACTGGCGTGCGGTGGTGTGGTCATGTGTAGGATTCGGCTGGTGGTCGCTGCCATGGCTGCTGCCAAGCTTCCATGACTTGGAATACTCGCGTGACCTGATCAAAATAAAAACGGATTTCGTAAAAAACTATGTTTATATTATTGAAAATGATTATAGTACCTGGAATAGACATTCGTTCTTTTTCTCTTTCGCGTAGTTCTCGATCTCGATCTGTCATATGGTTTAGATTTATATTCGGTACTGATGCATAGTTTCCGGACGGATTGGGTAGAGTGTGTGCTCTATGTGCCGGTGGAGGTTCTGCGACAAACCGTTGGCTGACATCCGGGAAGTGAGGATGTGGTATTCTAGATCCATGCATGTACACTTGTGCCACTTGAGGTGAATCTAATGTTAAGTTTATTAATTATAAATTAGTAATTACAATCGTTTGTATTAAATCCAGACACTTACCGGTTGCTCGTTCCTGTGGACTCTGCAAACTGTGCGATACAGTAATGGTCGATCGAGGACCAATAGGGGCTCGCTTTAGTTCTAGCGGTGGACTTGTGCCCAGCGGCTCGTCCACTTCCGATAATTCATTTTGCTCAGCGGATCCCGGTACAATTTGTGATCTATCGAAATAAATAATTATTAGGAAACATATAAATTAATTATAAAACCACTATTACAAACCTTGGTATATATGGAATCCGTGCGCCCATACCGAGTGCCTCTTGGGCTCGCATCAACTGTTGATGGTATATGATGAAGTGATCTCGGGGCACACCACGAATTGGAACTGTTGGGAATGTTCCGTCACCCTAAAATAAAATGAAAAGGCCATTTAGTTTGTGACATTAAAAGTTTTTTTCACACATTTAAAGAAATATGCACAACAAAAGAAAAAACAACAAACAAAATTGTGCTGTCGACAATTACCGGAGTTATCGGAGACACCTGCTGATGTGCAGGTGGTGGACTCTGTGAGCGAGTTCCACTGAATCTACCGTTATCTCCATGCTGTGAGTTGCGTCCAGAAAGATAATGCGATTTAGGGAACGTACGTTTTAACTATGTATGTCATAATAAAAATCTATAGAAACTTACCAAGTTTGCTTCAAATGCTGCTGCAGGCAGACCTGGCTGAAGCACGTGTGCACGGGACTGTCCTTGTGGACTAATCGGTGGAACTGATACGCGTGAACTACTCGCACCTGTAAATTGAAAAATATATTTGTATTAATGATTCGTTACATAGAACAGTTTATAGAATAACTTACCCGTTACGATAGGCTGTTGGCTGTTCAGGTGCGGTTGCTTCAGTGGTGGACTGGCCACTGCACCAGTCATTATCTGTTGAGCCTGATGCAAACCAATAACACCTTTGTTGGCTGGTGGTATCTGCTGGTGTAGCAAAGGTTTTATGTTACTGGTTTGAGCTGGCTGTGAAGACTGGTGAGCAATAGCTGGTGTTCCACAAGTCATGATCAACTGTGAACCACTGGCTGCCTGCTGGATGTTCTGCGATGGCAGGTGAATAGCTCCGTGATGTACCTTGTTTGTGGTATTGTGCATGTGTGACATGATGTTTTGCTGCTGTTGTTGCTGCGGAGTCTGTTTGTTGACAACTTGATGGGTGACCACCGATACCTTTGGCTGTGGTGGTTGCTGAGACTGAGACTGTACATGCTGTTGCTGCTGCGGCTGTTGTTGTTGGATGTGCTGCAACTGAATGGGCTGCTGCTGACCAATCGGCATCGGATGACCACCGTGATGTTTGGAGATCGTTGCCATTGGTTGTTGCATCATATTCGGTGGCAGTTTGTGCTGTTGTTGGGTTAACTTTACTGTGCTGCCTTGCACTATGGACGAGTATCCAGATGCGGATGGTGGTAGCTTGCTCGCATGAATCATTATTGGTGATTGATGCTGCCCAGATGGTGGCTGTTGAGACATCATCGTCTGCGGCGTTGGTTTGTGCTGCATAGGAATCAGTATTTGCTGTGGCGTCTTTGTTTGCTGTATTCTGGACGTTTGCACAGAAGGCATAGGAGAGCCAGAATTCTGGGGCACGTTCATCAATAAATTGTGAGGATTCTGCGTTATTATTTGCTGTGGAGCATTCAGTGATTGTGGTGGATAGCTGTTTGTTAGTACTGTAGCTGGTTTGGAAGGCGTACTCTGCAATACCGTTGCTGGCTTCATGATTGGATTCAAATTAATGTGTCCTTGATGATGTTGACCTGGTCCTAGTTTAACTACACTCGTGGCAGTAGCAATGTTTTGGATAGGTTGCGGTTTATTTAGCTGGGAATTCAGAACGTGTGCTTTGAGCGGATGCGTTCGAATTGGTTGTGCCTTTATTTGAGGAATTACAGGAGAGCCAGTAACCGGTTGGTGTACACTATTTGATACATAAATTGGTCCAGGTGGAGGTTGAGTCAGTTGATGTTGAGCAGCAGTGGATGTTACATTGACCGTTTGGACTGGTTGTGCTTTTGGAGTAGACGCTGTGGACAACACTGGAGTCTTTGCAATAGTCTTGTTTACCTGAGAGGCTTTCGTCAGAACTGATGGCTGGATGATTGATGTTTGTGGTATAGGCAATTGCAGTACCGGCGACTGAAGTACAGGAGTTTGTAGAATAGGCGCTTTGATGACGGGAGTCTGAGCCACTGGAGCTGTCGCTTTTGTCATGGGCGGCTGAAGGACAGACGGCTGAATTAGAGGTGTTGATCGAAGGACACCCTGTGCTGCTTTAATGGCTGCCATGGTTGGAGTCTTTGCGCCCGGAACTGGTATGTACTGTCCTTCTTTGCTTTGGCGTACAACGGTTAGTTCACCAGTTACAGGATCAATAAGAGTCAACGGTTCACTACTTGCCTCCGCACCCATTTTAAGAGGTTCCAGAGGTTTTGCAACAACTGGAGTTTTGGTCTCATCAGATTTTATATCTGGCTGACTGACTGGGACGATGACCACTGACTTTTCTGATAGTACAGTTTCTTGCACAACACTTGTACTCTGCACTGGCTTGATTTCGTTGGCCGTTTTCGGTACATCAATGACTTTCGGGGACGGTGCGACAACAATATTGTTTATCTTTACTAACTCAATGGGCTTCACCGGTTCGCTTATAGCATTTATTGGTTTTTGAATAGCTGGCTCTTCTACCGATTCTGCTTCTGGACATTCTTCGTCGACGCTAAACGATTCCTTATCGTCGGTTCGTGATTTCTCGTCACTGCTATCGACCGAAGTTTCTGAAGACTTTCGATCTTTCGTTCGACGAATCGCTCTTGGAGATTTACGAATTTCAGCTAAATTGGCCAATGTCTTGTCGGAAATCTGTTGTGGTTTTCCGGTACTCTGAACAGCATTTCTAGTGGATCGTCTGGGTGGTGTTAGACCAGTACTAGCTGTTGGCAGAATCGGCAAGTTTGTCGAACTATTCGGAGACTGAGAAGCTGATGCAATAGCTGCTGCATTTGCTGCTGATTTCGGTGAAGTTGCCATATTTTTCACAACATCCTCAATGATATCATCGACAGTGCTTCGTGATCCATCTCGTTCTAATAATCTGCGACTCTTGCGAACAAGTGCGGACGGTGCTGAGAAATCATCTTTACCAGAATCAGTGGACACTGATTGTGGTGTATCCGTAATGGTTTCGGTTGAAACTTTTACCGATGGTGGTGAAGGCGTCAAAGGTGGTGATACTGTTGGTAACGGCGGTGGTTGTTGCGTGGGTGTTTCAGCAGGTGCATTAACTGCTGGAGGTGCTGGTACTGTTGTAACAACCGATTTTTCAACGGCGTCGGTTGTCTCTGATACTGCCGCAGGAGTATTTTGAACAGCAGCCTGACCTTTAATCGTTAGTATGAGTCTTGGTCTGGGCACATCTGCAGTTTGTTTAGGTGTTGCTGAAGCTGGTGCTGTTACTGATGTTACGTCAGTACTATCATCACCCGAATCTTCATGAAACTCGTAAATGTCTGATTCAGAATTTTGATTTCGTGGTTTTCGTTCAGAATCTGACAGTGGACTCACAGCTGAACCAGTTTTTGTACTAGTTGTACGTCCACCACGTCCGCGTTTCGATGCTGATTTACCAACTCCTCGGCGCGTTTGTATTGCTCCCAGTGATGGTGAATCTGGTGTATTCTTTACTGGAGTCAATTTACTGGCCACATCAGTTGTTGCTAGTATTTTGCGACCACGAACAATTCTACCACGCTTGCTGACTGATCGATTATCGGATGTTGATTTTGAGTCGATATTCTCACCTACACCTTCATCGTACTCTTCCTCATCGTTATTCGCTGGTTTCTCATCCTTATTATCAGTAATTGTTTCTTTTTCAGTAATCTGTTGATCTTGTACATTTTCCTTGTCAACATTTACAACGGAAGACGATTGCGTTCCTTCTTCAGATTCTTCACTCGAGCACAATGCATCCACTTTTTTGATGACCGAGTCAATGTTCAATTCCTTGGCTGACCAATAGTCACTGTCTTCCTTGGAGTCTTGTTCCAGTTGATCAGCAACAATTGTAGTTGATGTCAATTTTGTCACATTTTCTTCGGTCAACAAGGATTTCTCTGATTGTTTCTCAAATGCTGAATTTTCCGATTTATCGGCAATCAATCCATCTGCTACGCGAGGTTCTTCGTGGACTTTAGAATCACTTATTTTATCGGTAGTGTTATACTTAGCATTTTCTGGGAATGGTGTAACAGGTTTCTCAGATTCCTTTGGTTGATCTATACTCTCTGATGATACATCCAATGGTGTAGGCTTGACTACTACTTCTGGTTCTTTTACCACTGTTGCCTGTGGTACAACATGCCCGCCTGTTGTTGGTTGGGGTGCAATCAAGTCGGAAGTAGACATAGCATCGACTGTATTATCTGACGATGGATTTGATGTGTTTACCGCAGGTGCTGCATTTCTTACTGGTGTACGAATCGGATCTGAGGTTGGTTTTGTATCCTGATTAGATGAAACTTGTGTCTCTGGTGCTTTCATCGGTGTCTGTGGTACAGTGACGGGAGTTTCCAGTACAGCACTGGTTTTGTTATTGTTGACCTGATGCGAGAATATACTCTGAATAGGCACTATAGGCTTCGTATTGGTATTTTGCATCTGTTTGTGGATTTGCTGCTGCCTTTGATGCTGCATCATTTGCTGACCAATATTTATGTTTGATTGTTGCATGTGCATAGTGGCTCGCTGGGGTTGTTGCATGTTTGACAATTGTTGTTGCTGCTGGAATTGTGCACTTTGTGATGTAATTGTTATCACATGAGGTACGGACGTTTGCACGTAATGTGGACGTGTCTCAATTACAGTTTTCTTGACAACATTATCTGCTGACGAAACGTTAGTCACTACTTGATGGGTTGTTTGAGACTGTGCCAGTGGTGACTGGAATTTCGAAGCAGTAGTCACCGTTGGTGTAGTGTTTGAGGGTACAACTCGTATGGTTGAGAACGTCACAAGAGTATGATTTTGTGCTGATGATACCGTCTGTTGATGATTGGTGAGGGTGTCCTTTATAGTGGCATTTCCAGCAATAGATGCCTTTACTTGAATTTGTGGAGACAGTGATTTTGGTACTGCTTTTGGTGATGAGATCTGTGCCGGTACCACGGTAGGTTGTGACAATACCATTATTGGAGTTATCTGTGGTTTTGTTGAGATCGGTGACAAGATCTGAGTTATTGGCAGACGGTTTGTGGTGGGCGAAGATGATGACATTACTACGGTGGATTGTTGACGTTGGGACGGTGGTGAGATTAGTTGTCTCTGCTGTATGAGTACGTGAGACGAGATTGGTACTACCGGAGTTGCTGGTCTTGACATTGTTTGACGAATGTAGTTAGGACTTTGTGGTGGTGATTTGACGACACCAGCAAACTGTGACTGAGTTTGAGTGGTCACTACCAATCGTGGAGACTGTGTTCTTGGATCGACACCTCTCGGAGATACCATAACACCGGAATAGTTTGGTTTCGTTTCCGGTATTTTGATTGTAGGTGGTTGAATGGCGTACGTACCAATTGGCCGGGGTGCCTGTTGACGTGGCGACTGACCACCAGGAATCGGACTTAGGAGTCTTGGAGTGTATACCATATGCGGACGTGTCGTTATGATATTTGTAGATCTGGGAGCTGGCTGTTGTGGTAGTTGTTGAAGCAACAAATTAGCGGTGTTTAGAGGTGGCATTAAAATGCGATTCTCCAGGATGATTGGTTTTGACGAATCTGGCTGCTTTACTGTTATGGCCGGTGAACTAGTTGATGTTTCTGCTTGGCTGACTGAAGGAATTGTAGACAATTTGGGCATGTTCTCAGCTGACGATACGTTCTTCGTGATAACTGATGTGGTTGTAGTCATTGTCAGCTGTGGCATAGAGAAGGACACAATTGATGTTTTGACGACGATTCGCTCTGGTGCTGAGACAACCGGACGAACCTCCTTTTTCACGTCTCCGTCTGATTCAGATAACACATTTCTACGTAACTGTGACATATCAACGTCAGGAGTTTTCGGAGGATTGTCAAAACGCAATTGTACAATGGCTTCGTCTTCTTGGTCTTCGGTGTCCGTATCGATTTGCAGTTCATTGTCTGATTGTGGTGTATCTGGCTTCAGATCAAGTTCTTCACTGTTTAGACTCTGGACAGCCTTTCGCATCTCTTCGGCCTCTGCTTCGGCAATGGCTGATTCAACGGTAACTGGTGCCAATATTTCTTCTTCGACAATTGGATCGGGTTCATAGCAATCTGTATAGTCTACGGATGATCCACCGAAACTTTCACCTAGCAAGGCAGCAACAGCATCTTCGGTTTCTTCTTGAGAAATAACAACTCGTGATTTTTCCTCCATTTTGTCATCTGGTTTTGGAGAGTCACAATCGGAATCAATCACTTCAATTGTGGCAAGATCAGGTGTTGGATCAGACTTTGGTGGTGGTGGAGTAGTGGCTGGTACTGATTCTGGCAACGGTGGTATATACTCTGATGTAATAGACTGAATGGCACTGTCGCGAACATGTGTATTACACTCGGCTCCAAACGCAGAAATTGCGTTCGTTGTTGTTTCGGTTTTAGACTCTGGCACATGTTTAGGAGTTGAAGTCGGAGGTAATTGCGACTTTGAAACTGGACTAAGCATTTGAGGATCTCTCGGTACTGGTGACACTGCTAAATCACTTGTCTTTACCGGTGGACTATCTTCTAGAAGACATGGCAGACTTGGTGATGGTTTGCTCATGCATTTTAGTTCGTCTTCTATTTTACCGGTGATACTTGTATCAATCGTCAGCTTTGGAGTACTTGGTGTTGTTGGCGGTGACATTAGACCACTGCCATGACTCGAATGATGATGTCCATGACGCTGATGATGCTTTTCGTCCTTTGATCTCTTCTTCTTCTTTCGCTTTTCTTTGTTGCGATGTGATTCAGAATGATCCGATTTCTTTTCGACAGCAACAACATTAGGAGTTTCAACGCTCTCCTCGCCCTCTGAGAATCGAAAGACATCCATTGGATAGCTGTTATTTGATGTACTGGATTCAATGACAATTGTTGGTGAGACTTCTTCGGATTTGATGTCAACGTCTGCCATAAGCTGTGCTTCGAGGGCACGACCAGCAGCATCCAAGTCAACACTGTTTTCATCTTCTTTCGATATGAACAGATGTTGCTTCTCACGTTCTTTACGTTTCTTCTCTTTCTTCTTTTCGCGATGCTTTTCTTTTTCCGAATTAAAACTAAGCGTTGCTTTGATATTCGATTTGCTTTCTTCGAAGTTTGCATTGACAACAGATGCAGAAGAAACATTAAGCTGATGAATGTCTTTACCTGGAGTTGGTGGAATTGATGTAGTAACTGCAGTATTTACAATAGTATCAGAAACTTTGTTGGAATCAACCGATGTTGGTGGATGTGAATCTTCTTCGGAACAATAACCAAAAATATCGTTCATTTTCTCACCCTGCTTTCTGGACTGAGCATTACTACTAGCAAAACTATTTGTATCTTGGGAATCAAACAATGACGATTCGCTGGACATCTTAGCTGCTTTCTTTAGTTTCTTAAGACGATAGCGTTCCTCACGAGATCGATCATGCTGTTCCTTAGACTTGTCACGTTTTCGATCTTTGCGACTACTACTGTGTCGTCGTTTTTCATACAGTTGACCCGTCGTATTATCCCGTTTAAGTTCATCGAAAACGTTCTCCAACAGTGCTGTCGTTTTCTCAACTTTTATTTCGGTCTTGCTGCGACACATTTCAACAATTTCCTTAGATGGACTACTCTTTTGACGTTGCTTCTTGTTTTTCTTATGCTTTTTACGTGCATCTGGACTAAACAGATGATCAAATATGGAGTCCTTAGACTCGATGGCCGTACTGTTTGCTGGCATTGTCTCGGATTCGGATATATCACAAATCTGTGAAAGTTTCCCCGTTGCTGAATAGTCAAACGTATCTTCGGTCGGTTCTTTCTTTATAACAACATTTAATGGATTCTCAAGTATTGAATCTTTAAATGACTTTTCTTTTTTGTCAAAGTTTATCGAGTTCTTGTTGTCATTATCTTCGAAGCTCTCGAGTTTAATATCAGACGGTTTACTTTCGTCAGATGTTATCTCATCGAGTTTATGCATATTGTCCAGAGGTTCTTCTTTGATGTTTACCCCAGGTCGTTCGGTATCATTGTCGGATGAGTCTGAAGCAATACGTGTAGAATTCTTGCGAGACGAGATCTTACGCCTTGGCTTATGATTATGTATACCAGAACCACTTTCAGAACTTTCACCATCACACAAGGCATCCAGGCGACTGCGATGATAGCTCGATCGTTGTGGATCAGATTCCGAGTCGGAATCAAAGTTATCCTTACGATGTGAGTGTGAATGCTCTTTATCATCATCCGAGGAACTATTCAAGGTGCTTTTGCTCTTGTGCTTCATTCGTTGTTCCATGTCCATGTCACTATCAGAATCCTCATCCCAGCTGTTTGAGTTCTTCTTTCCTTCACGTTTGGCACGACACTTCTTGAACTTACTAAACTTGGCCTTGATCTTTTTCTCTTCTTCTTGCTTTTGCATATTTTTACAAGATCGCGCTTTAACTTTGTCGTACATCGAGATATAGGCAGGTCCATCGTCGGGTATGTCGAATATGGAATGTTTCTTGGGCTCATCAGAGTCTGAATCGTCTGAACTGTTTGGATTCTTACGTAATCGACGGCGTCGTTCTGATGATGATTTGTTCGATGAAGTATGACTGCTGTCATCATTTCGACTTCGACGTTCGCTACTATTATGTCTTTCACTTCGACTGTCGTTAGATTTCTTGTTGTCACCACCACCACCGTACTGACGATACGCACTAGACTGTTCTTCCAAGCATTCCAGATCATCATGGTGCCGTTGTTGTTTCGAGTGATCGTTGTTCTTCTGATGATGTTCATCCTCACTCGATCGAAAATCTCGTTCTTGATAGCAGTTTTTCATTAACTCCATTTCAGTTTCCATGTCGTGATTCACATCATGCTCTTCTTTGATCTTTCTTATTTTGTGATGTTGTTTTTCACTTCGATCTTTACTCTGATGGCGATCACGATCTTTTCGACGTTCATCGAAACCAGAATCTTTACGAATTCGTTCTTCGGCACTGTAGATTTTCTCTTCCATTGACTTTGATATGGACGAACTTTTATTGTGGTGTCGATGATGCCTTGACTTTTCCGATGATCTATTTGGATCCTTGAAGTCACGTCGATCAAGTACTTGACGATTATCAGATGCATTGAACTTGAAGCGTTTTCCTTCCTCAGTTTCTATACTGTCCTGACTAATGCGTCTCTTGGAATTGTGACGATTCGGAGAACCACCACTTATGATACGTTCATGACGACGCATAGTATGCTCTTCAAGTATATGAAACGGAGTGTTCTCTCGAGATTTCTGGGTGTTCTCTTTGTTGTGTCGATCCTCCTTACTGTGTTTAGCTAGGTGATCGTGTATACTTCCGATTTGCTCTTCTTTAATGTGCTCTTTAAGTCCATGGTGATTTGATTGATCGAAACATCGATCGTTGTTCTCTTGAGACACAATATCTTTTGACATTTCTTTGCGTATCAGTTCATCATGATGACGTTTGACTCGATCATGATGTTCTTTTTGACGAACGCGTTCATCTTCTTGTCGGAGTTGTTCTTCAATAGCTCGACGTTCCTTTTCAAGACGATCATGATCTTCTCGATCTTTTTCCTCACGATGTTTACGACGCTGATCTTCTTTGTCTTCGTCACGATGACGCTTATCATCAGTAGCAACATCCGCGGCTGCACGTTCCTTACGTTCCATATTCCGATGTTCATGATCACGTTGTTGTTTTGCAGACAAACGATCATCATCAGTCGAACGAGTTGTTTTCTCGGCATCACGATCTCGAGATTCGCGTATACATCGTTCATCTTTTATCTCCATCGACGATGACACAATATCCAGACAATTGTCAATAGCCTTTTTCGTAGTCGGAATAGCCGGTGGATTTGCAGTCGATACAGGTGCAACAGCATCATCGCCAATATCTCCACAATCATGATTTTTTCTTCGGTCCAATGAATCGTTTCGTTTCTTACGATCATTCTCGGACTTACTGTTGTTATTGTGTTTGCTGCTAATATGCTTTTCGTTTTTACTGGACGCCAGGCTACCTTTAAAGAATTTATTGCCAGAATATTCCTGTGAGCCACGTCGAGATTTTTGACCACCACTGGCCGTACTGCTGCTGCCATCACTGAACATATCCTCATCTTTATGATTATGCACGAGAATCGGTTTAACGGTACCAACATTTGTACTTCCCGGTATTGATGCACTCTTGCTTAATATTCTATTATTTGTACTTTGGCAAAGTTTCTCTTGCATACTAACACTTTTCGAAATCGAGTTGGTCTTTGGTTTGTTTGGTGTTGTTGTTTTTATGGTTGATTCTGTGTGAGCGATAACGGTGGAGGATGACACCGTACCAGGAATGTCTGCGGGCAGTTTTGGTGGAGCTGCTGGAATAGTGGCAGGTATTGGTGGCTGTTGTGTTGGCAACGGAGGTTGTGCAACATCAACTACCGGTATTACGGTAGCCGGAGGTGGTGGCGTTGGTGGAATTGCAGGTGGAGTTGCTGGAGGAACCGGTGGCGGTGGTGTGCTAATTGGTGGATGACTTGGAAATGGATACTGTAGTCCTTTGGCTGCTGCCGCAACCGCAGATGGTATGCAATTTACAAGTTTCACTGCAGGAACTGTTACAGACGGTGATGGAGATGGACTACTACTACTGTATGGACTCATTGGCTGAGGGCTGTTCATTGGTGATGCCGAATTGAGACGATGATGAATTTGGTTCACATGTGTTGAGGTCAATGACAGCGCTGGCACTGAGCTTTTTGCTGGTGTTGATGCAATTACTTGTGTTACTGATGGTGCTGGTGCTGCAGGAACAGCGGCAGGAGCTACAGTAACAGGTAATGGTGGCAACGGTGGTGTTAGTGCTACAGCAGTTGTTGAACACGAATAGTTTGAGATCAATGAACTCTTGGTGAATGGAGTAAAAACTCTGGGCTCATACTTGTCACCGATATTCTCCAGTCGTTTCAGGTCATCGTCAAAGATCGATTTCTTGGCCAGCACAGACTTAACAATGTCCGATGGTTGAACTTCGTTCACGTCCACGAATTTATGACGACTTTGAAAAATGCCACAGGTTGAATTCACCGAATCACCATATGTTATCACACGATTCGTGTTATTTCCAGACCATTTTTCTAGCATTTCGTCGAGGTTCTTGATGCGATCCTCGATAGATGGACTATTGCTAGGTGCTGCTTCTGAGTCACTTGAATTAGAGCTTAGTGACGGTGCTCGGGACGGACTGGCCGGCGGTTGTTCGATGGTCGAAGCTATTGCGGCGGTCGCTGAATGATTATTATTCTGCAGAACACTATTGTGAGTGGTGGTCGGTCGGGTCAGAAGAGCCGGCGGCGGACTCGACAACGAACTACTCAGACTAGAATGATTTGTCAAAAACGATGATGACGGATAGGTGGATGTGAACAGCCGATTTTGATGGTACAATTGAATTGCAAATCTCGGCAAAGGCAGATACATTGGTTCCGCATTGCCCATGCGTTCTCTTGGTGCACGTCGAGGTTCACAGGGTATTAGATTCTCGGGTCGTTCATCACAGAGTGGTGTACCAGGCCTTGATCCATCTGCACTCTCTCCACCGGATGCCTCATGAGAGTGATGCGACTGTAATTGGTGTCCACGACCTCTGCTCGAGTGGTGATCACTTTCACTCAAGGAATTTCCGGTCTTTCGTCGTTTACAGACTGCGTGCGGTTGAAAAATATGTATCACAGTTTCGTGAGCATCCCGATTATTATGTCTGACAAGTATATTCTCGGTGGACGGTCTTCGGCTGCTATTCGTGCTACTCGTCGTGTTGTTTATCGCACAATGCTGCTTTAGACTACTGCACTCGGACAATCGTCTTACCTCAACACTTTTTCTATGGTGTAGCAGTAAACTAGATTCATTACTATGGTTTATAATTACATCACAGTTAGGGTCACTGATTAAGTTACTTGTTGCGGTCGCGTTTGCTGTTTGTACACTAATGCTCGACGACTCCATCGTCGGATCGAACTTCATACGTTTTTTTGGACTAACTAATTCATCACCACTGGACGGGCACTCTTCTAATTGTTCGAGCAGGTGAAAGCGTTCTTTTTGCAGATGACGCATATCGCCGGGTGCTTGGAATAGTACTGGCGTTGCCGATACTAATGGAGCTGGATTTTCGGCAACAATTGGCGTTGCATTGATTGTGGGCACCACTATACTTTGGACACGATGTTTTGCGTTTACGGACATACCAGCACTCGCTGAAACAGGTCCACAAAAGTACTCATCCTCGGGACATCCGCTGATTGGACTCTTTTCACTGCGCCGTCTCACTGGGGTACTGGCCATTTCTGCGTCTGTCGATTGTTTTGACGGTGACTCGGGACGATCTCGTACATCCTCTTCGTGCGAAGCTGCTGAACCCTGACTGTACTCATCGTAGCTTTTCGGTCGTCGTTCTGTTCCGGTATCACCTTCATGATATTCAGAACCGTAACGGCCACGCCTACACGATCCACCACGTGGTGTTGTACTTCCAGTAGGTGGATTGTTTGTTGGTGATGCTGCTCCGCTTGTACTATGGCGACTGAACGACGATGCTCTCGATCGACTAGCTGGTGTTTCATATCGACTGAATCGGGCACCAGGTGCTGGCGCAGCTGTTGCTTCGAATCCACGCGCATTTGGTTCTCGCGGTGTGGCTGCATCAAAACTTGCAACATTAGCTCGTTCCACAGATCCACCATTTTGTTTATCCAGCTTATCGTAGAATGCATCCTGACACTCACGCGACGCAAAGTCCACTTGTAATTTTCGACCACGTAATGTAACACCACGCATTTCTTTTACTGCAGTTTGTGCATACTGTATTTGTTCGAAAAAAACTAAAGCTAGCTTACGCTCACGATCGGATGCAACCTGTGAAACTGGTCCGAAACGATTGAATTGTGTCGTTAGATAGCTTTCACTGACATTGTCTGAAATTCCATCAATCCATACACAGTTTGTTGGCATCGATTTACCAAAACCCAATTTTATCCGATTGCTTCCTAGATGCTCACCGTCCATTTGTCGCATGGCCTTTACCACCGATATGATGTCCGAGTACTGACAGAATGCGTATGCATTTACACCTTGTTTCTTGATATCGATTTCGATGATTTCACCGAAACAGTCAAAATGTTTTCGTAACTCACTGGCAGTGATGTCTTTTTCAAGATTTCCAATGAACAGTGTTCTCGTTGACTTCGGATGGTACTCGTCCAGTTCAGCCTCGTACGGCCTAAATTCATTATCCTCCACATCGAAACCTTGATATGGAGCTACCTCAATTTTACAGCCAAAGAAAAGTTTGTCGTGTGATACCTCAAGCGCTTTGTCGACATCGTCCGCTTTCTTGAAACACACCAATGCATAACGTTCAGAGTTCTGACCGACTACTTTTACCCATGTGACTTTTCCATGTTTCTTATACTCATGAAAGAGACCGTCTTTGAGTGATGTGTCCGACGATCGAGACGGAAGATTCCGTACACAAATAGCCAATGGTCGATTGTCCTCGGAATGCACAGCCGGATTTGAATTTGACGAATTTGTTGCAGGTGTCGAGACAGCAGACTGGAGATGATGTCGTGATCGTGAAGGATCACTGCCTGACACCGGACTACTGGAATCATGCGAATTCGAGGAGGCGCTATTCGTTGAACTACAACTGCTCGGACTTCGTGACTGAGATCGACTTGACGCACTGCCGCCACCACCACATGGTGACTCAGAACCGGACCGAGATTGTTTTGATTTTACGGTTGGCACGGACGTTGATTTTGTTTCCGTTTCGGAGGTACGTCTATCGGATGGTTCGTACGTACTGACCTCTGATGATGGTGTCACCACTGCACTGGCCACATTGCCGTATACCGTTCGAGATGCTTGTGAAGGTTTCTCGTTATCATACCATGTACTCGATGATATCCGATGCAGTGTTACCGGATTGGATCGATCGACGGTCGTGCTGGTGTACGGTCCGTTTCGATAGAGTCGATCACGTGTTCGACCACGAGAATCACTGCTGCCGGTCGGCGTGGATGGTGTACTCGGTATCGTTCCCTGGTAGTTGTTTGTACGCCGGGCATACTGTTCGGCAGACTCACTTGACATACGTGCTGATCGATCATAAGAAATGGTATGTTCATGCGATCCTGGTGACATAATCTCAGGTGAACTGAATAAAAAAATGTATATTTTTAGTAACAATATGTTATTGTGGTTTGCTTATTTTAATTTAACTTACCCATTTCCTAATCTCGGAGGTATACAGACGGCTGTCTGTACTTGTGGCATACACGTGGCTGCCATCGGTGGAGGTGTAGTTACGACCGCATGGGCGTATTGTTGCAGAGGCGTTGTTAGCGGTAACGACTGTACGACAGCAGTAAGCAGTGGTCCAGGTGATACGGACTGTATGGGCAACTGTTGTTGCATTGGAAGTGTGGCATTACTACTACAGCTAGACGTTGGTGAACTCTCTCCGGATGTAGTTGGTATCGATGAGGGTTCATAGTATTCGGTGGTTAGAACACGATCGTCGAACTTATGGTCGGCTGTGTGAGCTTTCGACGCAGATTTAATGTCCATAAATGCGACAGCAGCACACACACTGCCGCCCACACAATTCGCCGTTGGCAATAACGTTGCTGTAGAACTATTTGCCAACAGGACATTGTTGTTAGCATGACTAAGAGTATTGCTTCCGGTAAGGGCAAAACTGTTGTTATTGTTGCTACTGCTATTGTTATTGGTGGCCGATGAGGAGGTGGATGAGGTGGTATTACTGCCGGCCGGCGGAATGGTGTTGCCCTGGTGTGACGATAAATCGTCCGTTGGGTCGTGACTCTGGTGATCTTTGCTGCCGTGCACATCCGGTGACCTGGATACCAGCAAGTTTGGATTGCAGGCCGACGATAACAGAATCTTAACACTTTGAACACGGCCATATCTGGAAAATAAAGATAAATATGTCAGGTATAAGTATTTTATTATATAATAATCAATAAGTTTCAATAAGTTTCTGAATGGATAAATGTGAGAAGAATAAACATGTGCAATCGAATTGGAGTGAAATCACGTGCGAGAACGCACATATAAAATATCATGGTGAAAAACGTGCATTGTATCCTTTATGGTATGAGTAATTTTATAGTCACTTTGATATATTATGCAGACAGAAGACACGTTCCAGCTTCTCAATCATGTGATTTCTTTCGTTTTTAGATAATAGAACCATAATAGTTCTAAAATATATAAATTAAAACGATCCAAATTAAATTTATTTTATAGAAATTGATAAAGATTCACTTCTAAAACAAAAATATTGCAATTGCAATTAAAACTTTTATGTTATAATAAAATGTTGACAAAATACATAGAATGAAAATGAAAGATGGACATTTGTGATGCTAAAGAATACGAGGAAAATGCCAATTATTATTATTTTATTTTTTGTGTTATTAGTAAATACTTATGAGGTTAAATTCCTCTCGTATTAAGCAAGAAATATAAGATATATTGATACATTTGAAATAGCTGCACCGGATTCATATTGACCAGACTATGAAATTTTTTTTATTAAACTGTCCACGGGATAACGGGATAAAACAACGAGCATTGAATGTTTTAAATAAATATATTTTTTTCAAATACTAAAGTGTCATCATTAAGTTAATTCGTTCGATGGAAATTATATTATGTCTATTCTATTGCGTGCCGACAGACTGTTTTTTATAAAAACTTACAGAAGTTTAATATACCCAAATATTATTGATATACTCAATTATTTCGAAATGAGACTAGACGTTTAAAACTAAATTAAATATTAAATTCAATTATTTGTTAAATTTTATATTAAAATTCATAAAATAATGTTTTGAGAATATTTCGCTTGTATAAAATATATTAAAAAAAAATAGAATAATTTGCAGAATATTACGAATATCACTTTTAATTTTAAAAATATTTAAAATAATTACTATTAGTTTTTTTTTTAAATATCGAGAAAATAAAAAATAATATAAAAAATATTTGAAAATAATGAAAGTATATTACTTTTAATTTGAAATAATAATTCAGAATAATACTCAGAATTCTAAATATTATTCAGAATATTAAAATATTTTTTTGAAATATCATGTATATTTAATATGGTGTACACGAACTTTGAGAGACTCGGAATAAGTAAGAGCCGTAAATGATAAATCTAGAAAAAACTAGATATTCGTTAAATACATATAAAAAAATGTTCAAACGTGAATCCGTAAGCATGTTTCTTATAAAAAAAATACACTAAGTGCATATATTTGTAATTATAATTGATTATTTAGTTATTTATTATAGTGTAATGTTTTTTATGAATTCTATCACAAAGTAAAGAAACAAATTTATTAAGTGCATTTTAATTGAATGTTTTGAATTTTAATTAGGCTAAGCATTTTCTTCTTCTGCTTGCGAGTCATCTATGCAGCTTCATGAAAAACGGAATTATTCGGGAATTTCCTTTGATGAACACAGCTTTAACAAATCGTTTCTTATTAACAAAATAATATTAAATTAGAAATAACTTCAGCATGATTATGGTTCTTTCCTCGACCATATAATTTAATATTTTTATATTCATGTGTGTGTTCGTTGGCATACTGAAGAATTCCGCCGTTTTACAATTTGTTTACCAAATCCGATTAACAATTACTCCTTCTTCATTTTTATTTAGATTTTTCATCAAATTTCGAAATATAAAAAATGTGATTTTTTTTAAATATGATCAAATTGGCATTATTTTCTTCAAAAAGCGCAATTAATGAATTTTCGATGTAAGCCCACGATAATTAGTTCATATTATATAAACAAACAAGGTATACTTTAAAAAATCAATCTTCGACAAATCCATTTTCACATTGAACACAATTAATTAAATCTGTGTTCAATACAAAAATCCTGATCATAAAATTGTTTAATATTTACAATCAAATATACATAATTATATTTTTTTCTTATAAAGTGGCCGTTAGGCGTACGTTATTAAAAATCATAATTAAGTGTAATTTTGAAATTAAAAAAAAACCTTGTCTAACTGCACATGTGCATTAAATGCATTGCACGCAATACAACATAATATACAAAAATGCTTTATTATATAAAGTTATAAAAAACAAGATTTCAGAAAACACTCTATGTATGGCATATCTAAAACAGCACACACATACTTATACAAAAATAACAACAACAAACAAGTGCAATAAGTGCAATATGGCTTCAAAAGCAGTTTTATATACAGTGTATTATAGTATACAATTAAATATTTGCAGGTAGGAGAACGCGCGCAACTCTATGCATATACGCTGCTGCGGCTGCTGCACTGCTTCGCTGCAGCATAGAGCAAACGTGAATCGGTTGAGGTAAATAAACTTTCGAGGTAAACAGGTGCGAAAAATGGAATACTGTGCACTCTGTCTATCTCATGACTATATATGCTGCACGCATACTCGAGCACAATAAAATACATACAATATAAATATATGCATCAACGCATGTGAGCAAGTGCATATCAACTTTGTATA
This sequence comes from Bolitophila hybrida, assembly GCA_027564075.1. Lineage (NCBI taxonomy): Eukaryota > Metazoa > Arthropoda > Insecta > Diptera > Mycetophilidae > Bolitophila > Bolitophila hybrida. The sequence goes on from JANSTU010028743.1 coordinate 20,530, forward strand.
CAATCGAGCGTTGCGTAATAGTTGCAAATGTGCAGAGAACATAATAAAAAAAACAAAACAACATAAAATTGCATTAAACAAATTAAAAGTTTTTCTGTTGTGTTATTTATAAAAATATATTTTATAATGTTCGTTCATAAATTATTTGTGAGCAGTTGAGCGGAAGAGTATATATGCATCATTATAGTCATTTAGTATAGAACAATCGAATACACATATATACAAAAACATTTTACGTAAAACGTGCATAGGAATTTTAAGAGCACTGCCTGTATGTATGCTCCACTACTATTCGTCCTGAAGTGCCCATTCCATACACACGATATTACGATGACGACGCGTGCGTATGCTCCCCGGAATGGCACGCAGTGGAACATTGATGCCTTGGCATAAATTGTTTGTTTGAGTGGATATTCTGTGACACCACCCTCGAGGCGAAAATCCCAACACAGCACGAATAAGGACTGCCACACGCTGAGGGATGAGAGTGACGGGCACATTTTTGTATTTGTATTCGTTGTATGTGGGTATGAGAGGGTGATGTTCATTGCTCATGTTTCGTATACATATTCTATATGTTCATATTCTATATGGTATACGATTCAGTACAAACGGTCAGGAAATAAAATCGTCAACCCGGGGAAAAGTAATATCTGCGCTCTAAGGGGAAATACGACTCTACTCTGCTGGTCACAGCATTTTTGATCCGCATAGTCATTCTCATTACATAATACACATAATATATAGAAACGTACATAATATAGAATATATTATATTCCGTCTCATATGACAGAAGTACAATGTATTTGGAAGTACATTATATACCCGAAATATTTTGCTCGATCCTATATACTATGTGTTCATTGTGTACTATTAGTATTAGTGTATAAGTATTTGTTATATTTTTTATAGAATTCGTTGTAATATTTTACAGAGTTTTTGTGAAAGCGCATGTGCAGTTGCTCAGGAATTTCATATTGGAATTCGCATTGGCATACCTTGCACACATACAGACACATAGTGTATGTACAAAATACCTTTTGCTGTGAGTTTCTCTCTCTGTGCTTTATGATTATTTTTGCAATGCCGGTGTACCCCCACTATACACCCCTCTATGCCTCTATATCTCCGCGAGTGTCTTTGCTCTATAGCATTTTGTTGCAGCAGTAGCTCTTTGAGCGTACCGAGTATATATATAAATAGTACACTTAGTACTCAGTACACAAGACTTGTGGCGAACATTGTGAATGTGAATTTATATGCGGTGGGTGGGAGGTTTGCGCGTCGTTGGGCGTACATGTGCGAGTGTTGCCACATGTAACTAAATATAGTATAGAATTTTTGTGGGATTGCCTGTAATTGATTTTCGGATCGATATGTTACATACATGTTCGTTCGTGCTTTTATACAGAAAGAAAGGGGTTTTTATATTTGTACGAGGAGTGGTGGGTTGGAATGAGTGATGGACTAGAACGAGTGGGCAACCGGACGCGGCGGGAGTAGTATACAGTATTTTTTTGTGTGTTCTATATAACACATTCATTTGGCTCATTCGTTTTTCACAGACCGCTGTGAGCCACACCTTTGCTTTGGATGTGTTGAATTTAGTTTTTTTTTGGATTTATGAAAAGTCGCCTAAATTCCGTGATTATACTTAAATCATAAATATTTAAAGAATATATATTTTCTATTGATATGTCAGACAAGGAATCAATTGGAACTTGAACCCATTCATTAAAAAAGGAGGAGAAATAAGATGCTCGGTTAACAATTGAATACTCGCACTAAAAAATATGTTCTAACTTCAAGATATATACGAATTCATTATCTTTAAAATTATGATCATGTACATCTCTAGCTGACAGCTGTCATTTTGTGAAAAAATTGTCAATAATAAAAAAAACTTATTTCTGAAGAGTTGCATTTTCAGCTTCTAACAGATGAACCTCTTGAAGAGATCAACGTCAACGTAAAAGGTTCCAATAAGTGTGGACTACCCATAAAAACGGTTGGTTTGGAAGTGGCAACGTTAAATCACTATAAATGGGGTAGTTACATTCTGATAAACGTACGTTCGTCTAAATGGGGTTTCGACTAAAATACTTTTCGACCAAACAGCTTTTTAATTTAAAATTACATTATTTCTAAGTGTGACAGAACTTTTCTTGGAATACATAAAAATATACAATTATATATTGAATGAAATCTGGTGATGCAAATTTTACTCAATAAGTCATATGTTATGTACATATAATTGCCTTCCTTTTAATGGCTTCGGTGACAGACTCTTAGTTATTTTTTAACGTTTTTTCCTGAATGTTAAGTGTGTGATCGATTTCTCTATTATATTTATTTAAAATGTTCATTAATATCTGCAGTATTTGTTTTAATGTTTTCGTTCATGTCAGTTTTTAATTTGATTGAATTTTTTTACGAATTTTATTTTTTCTATATATACTCGCAAATATTTTTTGATCCTATTTTATTTTTTATTAGATCTTTAGTGATGACTACATGTTTAGCCGAACCTCCAGAAAAGTCAATACCACTGTTTATATAATTTCTGGCATTTAGAAATTTTACGCCATTTGTTTTATGTGTTTGAATAACTTAAGCCACATTCAACCTATAGTTGTCTGGGTGCTAATAATAATGAAAGTTTTGCTGTCCGAACTGTATTCGGATATTTTTCAGAACTCAAACGTTTTCAGAAGTTATCAACTCGACCAAGTTCGAGGCTGCAAACGACACTTGGCAAAAATTGTGCAATGTTAAAAATATAGTATGACAAAATTAATTTAAAATATTTTAAATCGGATAACGACATTTATGAGTTTTTTTTTAAATAATATATGTAAAAACTTCTGCGAATACAAATCTTACGCTTTTTTTAAAAAACATTATTTTATATATTTATGTTGGTTTCATCAAATAAAAACTAAACTCAAAAAATATAAATCCTGTTTTTTAGCCCAGGTGTATACGATGTTATTTGTTTAGATGCAAGTTAGAAAAATCATTACTATTTATATTGCAAACATCCAGGGTTTTTGGTGACGTTTATGCAGGATGGTTCAAAAGAAATTACAATATAAATATATTGGATTTGTGAATTCAGGAGCTGTGCATTTGGGGACATGTGAGATTAGGATTTATGATATTTGTAAATTGTGTGCTGCATCGATTTTATCCCGCTGACTTTCGTATTTGTTTTTAGATTTTGACCCGCGTATTTTCGTACATATTTCGAGCTTTTAAACGCGAGACATTCGTACAATTTTGTGTTAGGTCTGTGTTAACTTTGACTTTTAGAGAAAATTCACATAATTTTTTGTGACGCTCATCCCGCGCGATTTCCGTTCACATTTTTAGATTTTGACGCCGCAGACTTTCGTACAATTTTGTTATTAATTTTGTGTATATGTACAATATTAACAAAAGATTATACCGGTGAAAGTTCGCGGGATGTAGATCCAAATTACAAAAATACGAATGTCTGCGAGATGATGATGTTATTATGTTTCCCAAATATAAAAGTCCGTGGAATTTAATTCCGTTGTTTTGAATTCGTACAAATAAATGTCTCATGTTATAAATTCGTTTATATCAAATTCAACGGGTTTTATTGCATGCCGCCGTTTTTTGCCATTTCTCCTCATAAAAACATTTTTTAAAATATGTTCATAATTTAGGCTTTTAAAATCAATTTCAAATAATATTTTGAAATCCACGTATATGAGGTGAATAATGCCTTACATCCACTAGAAACCATAAACCAAAAACCACGAACCATTTATCAGCTTAAAAATTGCATAGTTGAATCTGTACACGCACATATACATGTAAACGCAAAAATATAATAGATAACACAATAAAATTATCAGCAATTATTTATAAAATGCCTTTTCGCATTAAAAGTTTTGAAGCATTTGCTCATATTAGAGGAGCTCTTCAAAAATATTACATTTTTATGTGTTAAATGTTTATTCAAATTGGCAGGGTATATTAGTGAGGTTAAGGACGATCAATAAAGATAAACTTTAATTTATGCGGTACATAAATTGAGGGTGTAGCCAGTATAACTTCTTTTTTTCTAAACACAAACAATAACAACAACGCTGCTTGTGTGTACGTTTTAATGTAATTGATATGTTTATGTTCTGACGTTTGACATTTAATTTGTATTTTTTATAGATTTTAGAACGCAACCCAAAATGAAGAGATATATGGAGAGATTTCTTATATGGTTTTTACGAACACATACGTAAAAAGCTAACGTGGCTATTTTAGTATTGAATTTAAAATATGCATCTGTTGGATTTTTTTTGACGCATACAATGTTACATAAAATATTCTAATATAGCGTCATATTATTTATTTATTTATTCGTTACAATATATTTCATGATTATCTTTTTTTAATTTTAATAATTCTTGGATTGTATATTGCTTTTTGTCTGTATATTTAAAGATAATCGACGCCTAATAATAATCATTGCATTTGATTCGTTTATATGCTAAGTCACCCTCTTGTTCCTATCAAATATATAACATTTGCAGGGAATCAACTATAAAGAGAATTTTATATATTTTATATGATTTTATTCAAATGTTCACCCACGAATCACTTACTATACTAAGACATAATTATTATGCTACGTAAACATAAGCGGAGCTAAACACAAATCGTGAAGCACCTTTATGCGTCTTATTGGATACCTATTATGGCACAGAACACTAACTGCGTGACTGCACAGTGCATTTATGTGTTTGTTTGTGCTCATTGTGAAACTCCTATATAAGCTGGATCAACGAACTCTTTTCTCTCTAGCAGTCTATACAATCGCGTCACATTATTATAATAAAGATTCCTATAAGCTCGTCTATACGTGCAACGCATACATATATACTAGTTTAGATGTAGATGCTTACATATCATTATACCTGTATGCTAGTAGTACTATATTTGTACAACTGTATAGTTTACACGTGACTCGACTTATGTTTGTATGGACTATAAATGTGCAGAGTGCAACATACACATAAACAAATGAGCCGTACGCGCGCACAAGCTTATACGAGCGACATACCGATGGAAAACACATTGTATTTATTTTCTTATATAAATATATATATATATACGATTACAAAAAGTGCATTTTATACCAATGTTTTGCAACTCCATGGGTATATTTTTTATGTTTTATATCATCTCGAATATTATTATTTTTTTAAAAATGCATTTGAAATATTTGCTATAAATTAGTCATTGCATTGTATGCACAGCGTGTTACGTCGTCTATATAAAATATACGCTACAAGTCTTACACAGTCTCGCGATGGCTCATTATATTTCTCAACCGAAAAGTTATGCACCTCCATTATTCATATAGATATATTAATATTATGCTGTGTATGTTAGTTAGTTTGTATTGTGTCGGCTATATAACAATCGAACGTAGGCAGTAGCATAGTATTTTATGTTTAATGTACATTTATTTGCAATTTCTGGGATAATTTATTTTATTTCATACTGATGTATGCATATTGCACATATATACAGTATATAATATACTTGAAATACACGCGGGAGTGCTCTGTTGCAGCTAGATGGTGCAGCGATATAAATGAATTCCATATGAAAAGTTTTAAGTATAAGTATGCATATATATATATATATACATACAGAAAACATTTGAGTAAATAATTAAAACCACCATGCGATACAGAAGAAACTCTAATTGTGTCATTTTGGGGCTGACCTAAATTGAAAAACGACCGCCAGTATGTAACATAATTGCAGTATTGCACATATATTATATATATATGATAATAAAAACTTAACAATAACATGATTTATTATTGATGGCATATATATATAAAGGGTTTTCCAATAGGGACGCTCGAACTTTGACAGCTCATTGTGGCCATGTTGTTTGAGTGACAGATGTCAAATGCAGTGTGTTATATTCATTCCGTCCTCCCAAACCACCATGGCAGGT
>JANSTU010028744.1:0-12340 GCA_027564075.1 Bolitophila hybrida
ATATATGTAGTATGCACGGCTGTAAGAAAAACCAGTTTTCAGCGAGAACACAGACACACACACAAATGCACATATATTTGCACAGCACTGCATATAAATAATATACACTTACTTAAAGTCACACACATGCATACAATTTAATATGCGAACGTGAGCAGACTTACCACAAACACTAACTATGTAATTTGCTGTGACTTTGCAAATAAGTTTTCTAGTTAAAAGATGTACTATTTTAAGCAAGTGTGTAAGCACAATTTTAATGTACGAAGAATATAGGCGTTCAAGAGATTGTTAATAGTGTAATATATGGAAACTAGGGGCCACCGGCACACGGCCACACGGCGACTTTAGCTTTATGTTTTATACTAATAAATATGGGTTAAAACATATATGAGAATAGCATTTCGAAGTTAAGAAAACTAACACACAAACGAGCTTATAAATCTATAGACTTAGACTTAGTAGGACATACGCAAAGACCTTTCGAAAATAGACAAAATGAACTTGAATTTAACATGAGTATGTCGTTTGGAATGGTAAGGACTTGATTCATTCATTCGTAAATATTAAAATAAGAAATGTAAATCTTAAATTACACAAATGTACATATATATCTAAATATATACGTCAATAATTAATTGTATGTAAGCGCAAATTGTCAATTTGACATAAAGTATAATTAAACAACAACATCGTTAAATTAAACCAATTAAGCGAATTTTAATTCTTATACACATACAATTATTATATTATTTACAGGGTGCATCATTTATAATCATGTAAGAATTTAATGGTTTTGCTTTGGAGTATAATCTTAAAATCATTTTATTATATTATTAGAGAAGAATTATCAAGATTAGATATATATGAACGCCTGTGAATTCTATTAGTTATCAAAACATAGTTTTTAATGATAACATTATAATTTTTGAAGTAAATAGTTTTTTCGGATTCACAATTGACTTAAAAGAATTCATAAAATATAAAAAAACTGATTACGAATTAAGTACTTACCGAAACAGATCCATACTTCTTTTCCACACGAAAAAGTATGTGGTTGGGTTCGCTATGTAGAGGCTGGGAGGCGGGTGTGGGTTTTTGAGCGCTTGAACAGATCACAAAGGCTTTGTTCAGGGTGTAAGTGTAAAAGCAGGAATAAGCTTCCTTTTAAGACAAAAGTCTCGGATTCTTGTCTAAAACCAATAATATATAAAAATGTGTGCAAATTTATTGAATTATTTTTAATAGTACATTGAAAAATGTTAATTTTATAGAAAATATTAGTAAAAATGACTAAAATAGTGTAAGTATATACGTATATATCTCATTGGATCCGGTGCGATTCCGCACAACGGATTCATTGACTATTACGTATTCACACGACTGTACTACTTCTATTGAAGGTACTGTGCCCCAACACTCACAACACATACCCTATTTAAAGTGCTACATTCGAAAAACTCTTCGCTCTGCCGGGATCGAATCGTCGACCTTTCATCATCCAGCCAACGCGCTGAAACTAAACAAAAAAGAAACTCTTGCTTTAGTGGAAAGATATAGACACTGGAAGCAGATTCTAAAATATAGTAAAAATTAAAAATTAAAAAAATTACAGGAAGCAGTCTCTTAAAATGTACAATAGTTCAATGAAAATCCCGTGTTATAGCGAGAGTTCAAAAAGATATAGACACTGAAAGCTAATATTAAAAAAAAAAACATAAAAATACAAGACTCCGAGGTGATTTTGAAAAAATATGGCCACTGGAAGCGGACTATACTAATCTTCAAAAGTTCAAAGAAAATCCTTAATAGCTATAGCTATAGTGACTTTATGAAGGATCTATGATTCATAAAAAATCTCCACAGCAATGGTGAGACTTCGAAAATAATACGCGCATTAAAAGTTCAAAGAAGATCCCTGGTTATAAAGAGAAATCCGAATAAATAGAGAAAGGAAGAATACTACAAATAATCAAAAGTTTAAAGAAAATCCCTTGTAATAGACCAAAACAAACATCGACAGTTCAAAAATTGAGAATTCACAGATAAACGATGAACTTTAGGTATTATAATCTGTCTTTTTTCAGTGGGCTAGACAAGACGTGGCCTGTCAAAAAAATCTGCACCTTATATCAAATCAAAGTTAGTTTAAAACATTGTTTTTGGATTGAAAACCCATTGAATTAAATCCTAAAATAAGAATTTCTACAGGATTTTGAACTTTTTCGATTTTTTTAGTTGCCACCCCTTAGTTTTAAATATAAATGGCCAGTTTAATTATTTTTAATTCACTGAGAAAAGTGTAGAAACCATTCTGACTAACATGTCTAGTTCGTGTAATTTGAATGTTAAACTTTAAAAACATCTAGGTCTAAAAAATTATACAAGAGCGATTAATACTGTCGACTTGCTGAATTTTTAGTGTTTTTTTTAAAAGGACAATTCACGGGGTAAAGTGTTTAGATTTTTTTAGTTTGTTGTATTTATTAACATTCTTAAATTTCTTTCAATAATAATCATTTATTTTTATATTTCAAATAAATGGAAATGTTTATATATCTTGTGTGCTAAATTGATTCTTGCATATTCCATAATGCCTATTTCAAATGCGATTGTAAAATTCAATTTGCTTTTCGCACACACACATATACACATAAACAGAATCCATTTGCGATTCCATACAAATAATTACGTTGGGACGAAACTCTGCACTGAAGAACAACAATAATTGCAAATTGTTTATCAAATAATTGAATTTTGCCGTTTGCGATGTTGCGAATAATAAACGGTGAGTATGTACTATATATGAATTCTGCCCAGTTTGAATCATTTCTATATTATATAGATATGCCTAAATATAGAATTTATTAAACGTATTATAAACTATATTCAGTAGTTTATTAAAACATAGAAAAATGGTACATCCTCTACAAAAAGTCTAAAGTGCCAAATTGAGCGGTATAATTTGAAATAATATTTGTTTATGTGACCAATTGAAATTAGATGCGCACGACTGCGTGCAATTGCGAGAAAATATTAATTGAGTTCAATATTGCTCGTATGCATTTGTTAGGAAGCTCAATGACGCTTGTCTAAGGCGTACTGTACTGAGTTTGAGTACGTGAGCTTTTATTGTTTAAAGAAATCAGAACACTCGCTCTAGTTGAGCTTTCTCAAGCGAGAATTTAGTGTTGCTTTTTGTATACAATGTGGCTTTAGTACTGGTATATGAAAAGGCGCATTGGAAGAGTTAATTATCGCAGTCGACTAAAAAGAATTGTACACAAATCCAGTGAAACCGAGTGTTTTGTTATTGGCACTCTGTTTAAAGCAAACAAAAAGGTATTATATAGCATGTGCTTTTGCACACCAGGCACATAATACACGAAATACGATATATTGTTTGGATTCATATAAGAGAGTATGTAGAAGTGTATATATATATATACATTGTAGCCCTGCATAAAAAAGATGTATACATATATATATATATATATAATATACAGAAATATTCGAGATAAAGTTACACTCATGCAAAACGAGCGTCATATTATAATGTACACGAAAACTTCTGGCAGACGATAAAAAAATCTCACTCGCACTGCATAAAATTTTACTTTGCATAAATAAGTTTTTTCTGGCTTGCAAATATACATATAGGTATACACACACATTCACACGGTTGAATATGTGTATATATTTGTTCATGTGTGTGTGTGATTTTTGCTCATTTCGCTGGCGCACACAAGCCACAGAAAACAGAATGAGTCGTTGGAAAATGTACGAAGCTAATTTCCGCACACGCTCGCTTTATATGAGAACGCGCGAAAGCATATTTCGAAAAACATATTTTGCACATAACGTTGAAATAAGCATAATAAAGTCGTTACGTTACGCAGTGATAGTATACGCTCCCCGGTGTGGGTGCGGGATTATGTATGTGTGCTGTGTGTATATAATAAGTTTCATTCGGCATATTCATCACACGAGTTGTATTGCAACAAAAACCGTTAAGTGGAAGTCCCGCTAAGAAAATGACGGACCTTTTTTCGGAAGTTGGGTGCAAACACAACATTTTACATTTATGTGAGCTCGTCCGGAAATTCGTGAAACTTGTTTAGCAATGATTTTCTGAGTGTTTTTTTTTTAAAAACTTTGAATAGTTTATACTAAATATACATATTTTTATACAAGCTTATACTTATTCATCTAAACAGGGTTGGCCACCGAAACCTTCACCGATTTACTACAATTTTGGATATTAATGGATATGCAATTTTATACAAATTACATACCGACTATACACGAGTACACGAGTAACACCAATAACAAAATCAATAATTGACCATGTACTAACCGACAAATATAATTATAAATATTATATGACACTACATTTGCAATGTTACACTGCTTCTTCTGGCTTCTGTCAGCATTTTTGGTATTTTTAAATAAAATTTAAGACTTGCGGAGTACCATAACTATTAGGAATTGTAAGCAAGAGTTAAGTAATTAAAACATATTCACTTAACACAGATACACACGGAATAAGACTCCTGAACAGGTTAGCACACAACATAATTAGGAAAACGAACGAAGTAATAATTATGAATTACGAAACTTCATCACTCTTGTGTCATACGCATAGGAAAACAGTATGGACCAGAGAGCCAATAGCCAATATAATTACAACGATTAACTTTGGAGTAATTAAAATAAATACGGGATAGCGTAACTAACACATATTGACGTTTAATTATCAATGAAATGTAAAATTAGAAGCAAATCAATGTTTATGTTTTTTATTTTTTTTTAATCAAAACCTAGAAACCAAAAAATAGTGAATTATGTGTTTTTTATTGTAGATGTTAATATTTTGTTCCAACAATAAAAAAGATTTCTCACTCTCAAAACAAAATTATATTTATTTTTTATAGACTTCTACTGAATAAAAATTTAAACAATTTACAAGCTGAAATTATTGAAATTACAAGTAGCATTGTGAATCTAAAATATTTAACACTTGTAATGTGTATAGATTGATTTTGTTTTCATTTTTGTTTATGCAGTGGTCTTATTGGCGATTTTCAAAATGTTGAATATGTGCAAATTTTGTATAGAATCGGTGTGTTTGTTGCAAATAATATTGATTAATAATTGAATCACTCAGGTCTATCAATCAATAACTTAAAAAAAGGTTTCATTACTTACTAAATGATATTAAATGAAAAAACAGCGCTATACTATTTTTGTCAAATATATTCTTGTTACTGTGACAAAAACTCAATTATGAACACACTACATTGCTGTGACAAAAATGCGCATCTCCATATTAAATAATTTCACTTGACAAAAATTCAACACAATAGTGAGTAGTCAGATACCAGAACGTTTACTATCGTCCTTACAGGTAATTGTCTCAACAAGCGCAGAGACTGTTCCTATAAAACGTTACTCAAAATCGTATTCTAATCTAATATCACATCTTTTATAAGATTCTTCATTCTATTTTGGGATATATAGGGCCAGTATGCGAATTAATAAATAGGAGATAATGGAAATATATATATTCATATACATATATTTATTTAAAACCTAGCACTTGTTTCCCAAATGTATCATCAAATTATAACTGAAATACGAATTAATTTTAGATCCACTTTATCGTATTAAATACTCAAATTAGTTCGAAAACTTTTAGCACTCAGCTCAGAGAACAAATATTGCCATACAGAATATAAAAAAGCTAATGCCACTTATAAACACCACACGCACAAAGTTTTAGCATGGCGAGGATAGGCGCGTAAAAAATAATCAATCAATCCCAAAGATATCACACGCCCTATACACTTCTATTATCTTCAATTCAGTTACATTATGCTAAGACGCGGACGACCTACTTTATGTTGTTGTATTCCTGCTTTGAACATCCATAATTTTTTATATATATATATATATATTTATATATATATATTCAAACAGTCTAGATGATCACTCGGAAAATACGCTTTCTTCAATACCACACGAAACAAAAAGCCATACTCGTATCTCGCGTATATACATATATCCTTCACCACATCTACTTTTATCTTTATCGATACAATTCTCGCTGCGGATTTATCCATAATGCACGATTTATCTATTTCTGTCGTTCTCAGTACAAAACAATAGTTATGACATCGTTCGGCCACTTATCTCGCCGTAAAATACAGTGGCACGCAGAATATTCCCTTATATATAGTATATTTATATGCTCATAAACGGAAACCGGAAAATTGTATGAAAATGAATATGCGCGCTGATAATAATTATATTGTTTGCATTAGTATTTATCATCAATTCAGAAAATTGCGGGTATATGTCTGCAGCAGGCGAGTTTGTTAATGCCACTCATTTTTGTTGCTTTGTTTGCATTATTTTTAGGAAAAACAGAAGAAAACAATAACCATGGAATCGTCAAGAGGGAACTCTGTAGGGTTCGCTACCCTCGAAAGTACTCACGTGAATTATTAATAGCTCATAATTTGTTTTTTTTACTCCTTATTCATACATATACATTACACATAAATATATCTAGGATTTGTTTTGACGAAATGAGCAGGAATTAATTCAGTATTTTACGCATTTGCAGATTGTTAACAATGACAAATTGCCTTCAAACCATCTACAACAAAGCGATTTAAAAGAGAAAAACAATCGCTATGGGTGGATGAAGTAAGCTCGGACCGTTTTTTTCATCATATATTTGGACGTTTTCGTAACAACATAATTATGTCAAAAATGAAGAGAGTGTTTACAATTAGTTCCCGGAATTTCTTATGCGATGTGAAAAAATATGCTACAACATTCTGGAATTTATGAAGGACCTAATAAAAAATCAATTACACGTTCCATGCACCGCCGTGGGGGTGTTAATACCTTGGACGCTCGAGGAGGTAAGCTATTTGTTTGTTTCGTTTGAATTATATTTTCATAGAAGAAATTGTTCATTTGGTTAATTTAAATACACAATTTTAATGAGTCTTAATAAAATATCATTTACTCTTATTATAATATTTATTGGATATAATATTAGGATCTAGGCTAATTCAATGTTGTTTAACGAAATGTCGGTGTTCGAACAAACGGTGACCGACTGATTCGTATTGCTTAATTGGTCCAAGAAATATTAGTGCCAATCACTATTCATCTCCGCACATTTTATCCCGGCAGTATTCGTCCCAAGCATAATTCGCACCGGACAAAAAAAAATGCTCTATTCTTTTTTGTTTGGGACAAATTATTCGTTTGGAATTATAGAACCATGAATTGTGTTTGGGACGAATTGTGTCGCTTACGATTTGTGCTTAGATAGTTTTATTTTTGAAGTCTAATATACAAATTTCGTGGCAGGCAGGCTATAGTATTGCCCCATTGTGCAACTTCATTTTTATTGATCCTCGTGTGAAGGTCCGTGATATTCTTCCGAGAACCAGTTTGTGCTCTCAACGAAAGCTGTGATGCTTTTGAGACTTGATTGTTTGATGATATCGATTGTAGTTGCTGGTGTGCCTAGGTGCACAGTTCTGTTCCTCTGGAGCATTAGCCACTGACAGAGAAAGTGTTCCAGTGTTTCGTTGTCCTTGTTACAACCTCTGCATAATGGCGAATCTATAGCTCGGATTTTGTGGAGGTGGTTTCTAAAACAATGACCTAATAGTATATTTACCATTTTTTTAAGCTTACGCTCGCCAGTGTTAATTAAGAAAGGAGAGTTTCGGACCCATTTCGTGTCAGTTTCGTTACCAAAGAGGCTGAATGGCCTGGGATCCAAAAGAGCTCTACTGAATTGTGTAGGGGCTAGAAGATCAAGTGTGGACTGGCATTCTTTTACCAGACCCGATCTTGCTAAGTATGTGTCAATAGCTTTCCGTACTGCTTGACTATCAGAAAAAAAACGTAGAGTTTTGTTTGTTATTTGTTTTTCAAGATGAATTTGTGCGCCTAGAAGAATCGCATGTATCTCTGCTTGAAATACTGTTGCAAAGCTTCCAAGTGGAATATGGAAGTGGAATATTTTTATTTTCTCTACTTGAAAAGATTCCTGCATCTGATTGGCCGTCCATACTGGAGCCATCGGTGCAGATAGTAGATCCACTTCCTTTGAAGTGGCTCTCATTCTGCCATTTTTCAAAAGAGTATATCGGTTTTATATTGTCAGTTTTCATAAAGAGATTTATCTCTATATATGACGACTTTGTAGGGATTAGTGCATGACCGGTTATTGTACCAGCACTGATTCATTCATTATTGTCTAACATGCGTAATTCAGTTAGAGTAGCTTCACCTTCTATAAACAAAGGAAGGGGCGTAAGATTTAGAAAAGTATCTTAGTAAAATGCCTTCAACAGCCTCAGAAAAAATTAAAAGAAGGAGAGAAAAATAAAATGTTGAAGGGAAGTATGAAGAATATTGAATATTGATCAATTTTATAAGCCAACCTCCTGGCATGAAATATTTTATTACAATTCGTAACAACGAGGATATTAAAGAAAGGGTTCAAATAAGGCATTTGTATTCTTCGGTAGCTGATAGTCATGCAAAAATTAAAAATTGTAGGTAAAGGCAAATTTGCCGAATTACGTCCAAGAAATGTATATTTGTACAACAAACTTCCCCACAATGTCTGTCTAATGCAGATATCATGAGAATTAAAAAACTTCTACTTTTCTGAAAATTTTACTTGCGTAACACAAGATGAAATCCAAAGTTTCCACTGAGTCCAGCCCCAACTTACTTTGTTCACCGTTTCGGCTTGGTTTATGTGGCAGCATAAATCCAGAAATGCACAAAGATACAGATGCTATTTATATGGATCGAATTTTAAAAGAGCTGCCACAACATCTTACTAAAGTGCATATCTGGTCAATTTAAAAACATTGAAAATTCTTCAACAACGAAACTAAATAAAAATTGTATGGAATTCTTTCCCTACGTAGCATGGGAGAGGACGAGTGGATAGGCGGTGCTCTTAAGAGATTTGACAGATATAAGGTCATGAGGAGAGAAACGTTAATGCAGCACAATTTGTGTTGGCAACAGCAGAATCAACAGTCAAAATTATTAATGTAACTAATGAAGAAATAGACAAAACGACTAAAGAAATGCGAAGTGTTTTCGATAATTCTCCTCCAGTATCAGGAATTTCAAAATCACATATTATTTTTTGGGAAAAAAAATACTTGAAAACTGCTCAAATTTCAGCTGATCTGCAAAAGGGAATTAAAAACCAATATAATGAAATATATGTGCTATCTTCAAGCGACGATGATATACCATTGTCAAATAATATGTTTTCTAATAATTTCAAAAGTATCATAATCGATTGTAACGAATGTTACTAAAATATTACCCTACATTTAATTATTTATTTTCCCATAGAAAAAAAATTTCAGTATTTTTGTATACGTTATTTCCTTTAATGATCGGCTTACAATATTGTATTACTCGTAGTATTTGTTTTAATTAATAAGAGTTAGGAATATATATATATATTGTCTATTAAATTTAACGCGAATTACTAATATGTTTGTATGTATTTATACTAAAAAAAAAAAAAAAAAAAATGATTGGAATATATATTTGCCACATAATAAAAATCGAATTTACAATAGAAAAAAAAGCAGATATTAAAGGTTTAATTGTAAAACGGTGTTTGTTTGTAACGCGTGTTACCGTGGAATGACCCAGATCACGATTTGATATGGAGGCTGATGAAGGTATATTTATAATTAAAACATTTCAAACCATATAATATACATTATAAAACTAAGCTCTATTTTTGGCTGATTACTCTTCCATTAGGCGTAACAGCTCATTCATACGAGCTATCGAAATGAAGAAAATCTCGTCTGCATTTAAATCCAAATGATTTGCCATTTTTTGTTATAGATTTTTTAATATGGATCATATAGTCGAGCTGGAAGCGAAATATTGAACATTACCCAATGTAATAATGACGAAATAATAATAAGACGTACTTTTCTTTGCAGATGGCTGATGACCGGTGAGAGTATGAATTCGTCGATGGTGGACGTGCGAAATGATGATGGAACTCGAGTGGAAAATGTATACGGAGGTGGACCGGGCGATAGGCGAGAATATGGATTAGAAGGTTTACAATGATCTTGACGGATCTCGAGTGGAAAATGTGTACGAAGACGGACTGAGCGATTCAGACATTTGTTATCTTGACGAAACTCCAGGTGGAATTTGTTGAGATGACGAATTTGGTTGTGGACGTGTGCTCTCGTGCATTTCTGATAAAAAAACAATAAATGAAAATTACAATATTACGTTGGAATACACGTTTTTATAGGTACTTACATTTTCATCAAACTGCTTTTCAGATAAGTAGTTTTCCATATGTAATTGATAAAGGAACCTTTTGAAAGTTGCTAGAAGTTCTAACATAATTTAACAAAATAAAGATTTTATATTAAGATAAAAATTCTAAGTTTGTCCCTTTTTTCTCTTTCATATAACGGTCTCAAAGAAATTTCCACCGAACTCTCAGAAATGCATCTATAAACAAGAAACAAGTTTTACAATTTTACCAGCACCTATTACAAATGTTAAGTTACCCACGCACGTTCAGCTCTCTCGCTATTTCTGCCAACGCCAATTGCTTCTTCATGTTGTCTTTATACAGTCGACAGTCCGGCCTTAAGGACACATAATGAATAATAATTTCATTTTCATTCTCTCTATAGAACTCCATATTGAAATTTGTATATATCACAACAAAAGACAAATGTAAATGAGGTTACAAACGCGAGAGCTGTCATTTCCGTTGCGGAAATATTAAACATTTTTAATTCAACTCGCGCGTCGACCCGCGGAAAGCAATACAGCATTCTGATTGGTTGTAATATTTTTGAATTGTTAACGCTGTCACATGCCGTGCCATACCGCGTACATGAAGATCCAGCTTTAAGGTCTTATCAGTTTTTTCACATAATTATTTGAAACTTTAAACTATACTCAAGCTCAAAACTATGTTTTTTGACATAGGCCGTTGTTGTTTGAGGCCACAGGTCAACAATGCCATTGATGGCTCCGTATTAGTTCAAGTGGGGGGACATCTTCAACGGTCCTGTTGAAAAACAAACTTGAAGCAGCGTTTAATAACGAACGAGTGATACTATATATAAATGAGAGCCGCAGAGTCTTGTTCACCAGCTAATAATAATGAGGGAGGTTCATATAGTCGCCAATTCGATACGGACAAGTCAACCATGCGGTCATTTCTAATTAATACTGGCGCAGATTTATATATAATTCCTCCGACGCTCACACAAAAGTAATTCCCACGAGTCTCCGAAATCTTTGCAGCCAATGGAGTCAATCAGTATGTAAAATCTCGTGAGGAAGGCTTTGGTCCGGTCTATGTTCACATGTCGAAATCTATCACTTTGAACGTCAAATTTACGGAACTGACTTTGTATATAACGATAATTCTTGGACTGTTGGCATGCCATGCAGTTTCTGGTCTAGAAGAAGATCGTTTCCGTCCGGTCCCGAATTCCGAACGGTGTCGTTGTCAAGAGTTATGTCTGGTTTAGCTCCGAAATCTGGGCCTCGAGTCCGGCCACTTCTGCACTACTAGTAGTACTGCTGCCGCTGCTTTTAAGTTTTGCAATTGCATTGCATCCGTAGTCTCGCATATCTTGACTGCAGGTTCGGCAATCTTAGTAACGGTACCTTCATTCGTGAACAGAATTTCCTGAACTTGAGGAGGCAGTCGTTGAAGCCACAGGGATTTCAGCAGCTCCTCACCAACTCTTGTTACAGCCAACTATCGCATCTCGCGCAGCAGATGGGACGGTTTTTTGTGGACTAGATCAATCTCGCGTAGAAGTTTTTTGAACTTACGTTCTTCGGGATCCGCGTAGTGGTCCGTTTTTTGAGTGTCTCATACATATCCTTGGCGAGAGGATTCAATATACGGTCGCTTCTCTTCATTTTGTATTATAACATATAAAACTTTTATAAATACTAACCTTTAACATTATTTGTTTCGATTTTTCGATTTCTTATATAAATAAATAATAATAATACATTTCTAGCTTATAATATAGTTAATATTACCAGTATGTAATTTAAATGACTTATATTAATTATAATAAAAAATAACAGAAAAAACGAAGAATATATAAAATAGAAAAAAACATGAAAGTAAATTGAGTTTTTTTTTAATTATATGATATTAGATTAGATTAGATCTGTGTATACAGGGTGTCCCACCTTATGAGGGAAATAACCTTACCACGTGTTCCTTGGTTCATTCTGAGTAAAAAAATGT
>JANSTU010028755.1:0-12339 GCA_027564075.1 Bolitophila hybrida
TGTCTGGAGACTCTCTCTTTTCGTCGTAAAAATGCAGATATTTTCTTCTTGTTTGATCTGTTATGTAATCGTATCGATTGAGTCTTGAATGTTTTTAATTTTCTTTTAATTTTATTTATTTGATTGTATTATTGTATATTATTTTTAGTTTGTATAATTGTGTTTTTTTCATTTTGTTTACAATTCGACAATGTAATATTGAAAAGATTTAAATAAAGGTCAGTTGGTGAGATATGTCCCTGTTGACATTACATTAAAAACAAAATATATATCCTATTGCCGTATGCGGAGGAAAACATTGGCAAGTATCAGTGTGGATTCCGTAGAAAGCGATCAACTACAGACTATTTAATATTAGACAGATTTTTTAAAGGGGCAAGAGTTAAATGTTTAAACGCACAACCTATGTGTTGATTTCAAGGCAGCATGTATTATATAGTAAATAGAAATAAAATAAAGGATTGTAGACTTGTTTAACATAAACAAAAAAAACAAACAATTAATTAAACCAATCTACTTTTTGCATAACTTTGAATAAACTTACATACATAAGGAATATAAAAATAATAATTTTAAAAGTTTTTTTTAAGTATCACAATAAAAATATTTAAAATACTTTTAATATTTAAAAGTATTTTTGTAGGTATCTACTCATTTCGACCATAGTTAGTATCTTTCAGGTAGTAAAGACTATGATCATTGATTAGATTTGCTATGATGCGCTTAAGTCCAAGCAAAGAGGCCAATTTGTAGCGCATCGTGACGGATTGCACCATTTCGACGAGGTTCGCTATGTTTGTTTCCATCTTGGCCGTAACGTTTGTCTGGTGTTGAAAACTAAATCCAAATATTTATTAGATATTTTTATAGGTTTTGTGTGTATAAAATTTACCTCTTCACCAGTGATTCGATCATGCACTCAGTCAGCTCCATGCGATCACAAAAATCATGCAGGAACGATTCTTTGCCGAGCAGAACGTACTGATTAAATATTGCATCGGTCCAGTTGATCTCGTAAGGATAGACACGGCTCAGTATCAATGATTGTGTTATACTAAAAAAAATTGTAAGATATTAAAAAAAAAAATTTTTGCAAACTAACCTTAGCTCATTATTCACAAAGAGACGCATCACATGTGCAGATCGGATGCTAAGCACAGAAATACAAGTCACGGGCACCACATCTGCTGTGGCTGCTTCAAGTGCCTTATTCATCAGACAAATCTGAAGTGCCACCAATTCTGCATTTGATGCAGTTCGCTGAGCAAGTCCGAGCTTATTGTCCAGTAAATAATTCTCGGCCGCATGTGCATATCCTTCCATGATGGTATTTAGTGTGCTGACTACAGTCGTAGAGCATTTAAGATAGTTTACACTAAAACTCGACATCTCAGCGTTTCTCATACTATTTATTGCTTCGTCCTGCTTCACCTCATTTTCCGAAAGCAACCGAGCGATCAGTGACTTAGCTTCAGACTCCCACATCTGTGCGATCTCCTTGTACATCATAAAGTGTAGTGCTGCCAATCGAAAGTGATCAATATTTTCTGGGCAATTTTCATGTAGGTACGCAATTATAGCCTGTTTAAGACCATTAACACGATCCTCGTCAAACTGTCCCAATAGTGACTCGAATTGATCATTCTTGATTAGCGTTTCAAAGCAATAGTACATATCACGATACCGCCCGATCCCCATGAGCATTTTAACGATAAGACTCCAAGACTTTGCGTTTGTCAAGGTGGCGTTCAGAACTTTGGCACGTTGCAGCACAGACGCAATTCCTTCCATGTAGCATTCGTGTACGAAACACTCATGTGCCTTTATCAGTAGTTCCACACTAATTGTATTTTGTTTTTTGTGTGACAGCATTCTTGTGTCCATTATTTGTTTTAGGCGCTCCAGCACTATATCTTCATCCTCGGCCAGAAAAACATCCTCTTCGGCAACAGCAGCATCGAATGATGAGCTTGTGGTGTCCAGATTTCGATACAATTGCAAGGAATCTGTGTATACCAGTAAAGCATTGCCCAGCATGGAAGTATTTGGACAAAGTTCCAGAAACAATCGAAACTCTTTGTCCAGATCGTAACCCCACAGACAGTTGGATGGTCGCACGTGCACCGGACTTGAGGTGTTTTGGAGCAGGTAGAATCTTGATTTGATTATGGCACCAGCCATCTGGTGTGCCAGAAAGTCTGCAATCTAAGAAAACGCAATAAAACTATTTATTTATAACGTTTTAATAGTGTAAATTGTATAGTAACCTCTTTGTGAGACATTTCCATAGATGTCATAATGTCACTCATCACAACAAGCTTATTTAGACAGTCCTCGTCGATGGCATTTTGCAGCAGTACCAACGGATCTTTGGTCTTCAGCACGTCTACGTACTCTTTATCCAGGTACATCGCAGCGCGATAAGTCATCGCAATGCGGTGGCCGATCTTGGTACCATGAGTGACGCGGGATGCTAGACTCTATTGAATGAGTTGTTTTTATATAATTTAATTTAATTTTCTATAAGCAAATTAATCGTTTTATTGTACATAATTTAGCATTGTTTTTCTGAATATTTTTAATTTAATTTACTTTTAACCTCTGGTTTAAGCCAAACGATATATTATGTTATATAACATAATAACACAAGATTATAACAAATATAATGAAATAAAAAAGGACCAAAAGGATTTTTATGTTTACTTTAGTATTGAAAGGTTTTCTGTATACCTATATTGATGATTAAATTATTGTCATTAATACAAAAACCTTTCATAAATTTTTAGTCATTTTTTATGGGTAGATTACAATATTCAGAATCAAAACACTTGATATATTTCTGGGTTGGAACTGATATTGCTAATGTCTTTAAAATATATGAAAATTCAATTGCGCCGTTTCAAAAAAAGTCCTCATATAATGAAGCTGTATTAAGGTGTATGTTTTTTTGTATTAGGCAGTTTTTTTGTGCTCGGGACGAATTGTGCGGTACGAATCAGACAAAGGAGAATATTCGAAAAGTTGAAAAAAGTATATGGCAAAGTTACAGCATGAACAAGCTTCATGAATAAAATTCACAGAATACATTTTTTATTTATTTATATTTTAGATTGGCGCTTTTGCAATAAATGTCACAAATAAATACCGTAAAAAATATACAGAAGTCAAAGGTGAATAGGAGAAGGACTTGTCATATGAAAAGTTGAGAAAAGTATATGACAACGTTCCGACACGACAAATGGTTGCCTTCATTAGACCAGGTCATTCGTATTAATATTTGTAATTTCATGCAATGGACTTGGACTTTCATACCATGGACATTCATTTATTTTTTTTTTATTTTATACATTGAGTCATCCCACGGAACCTTACCCGTGGTCAAAAACTAAAAATGTTCACGAATGTCCGCGTAGTGAATGTCCATTGTTGGAAATTATATTTTAAAGATCGGAACATGTAACCCTACACACTGCATTTTTCAAGGGTTTGAAAATGTTATTTAACAAATTTTTCTGTGATCTTAACTTCATTTTTAAACATAGCAGTGCTCGCCGTAAAGACTTTGCTTGTCGGCTTTGGTCACAGATTCTGTTATTTAAGCGTGGTATTAGTTATATTAGTATCAAAAAACCTGGAGATTGGTAACAACATTAAATGAAATCACGTATCAACCTATGAAAATCCAGCATACTGCGCTTTGCGTGACATTCGTCCTTAAAAATCGAAAGCACATAATATATGGTGGTCTGGACCCAGTGGGATCATTAAATCTGATGTTTTATATTTAGAGCATCAAGGTTGTGCTAAGATATAAGATTTGATATTGTATTTTATGTGACCACATAACTGTAGATAACTCCGAGCCATATTAAATGTTTAGATTTATGATAAGAGTTTATGTTGATTCTTTTGACCGCAAGGCACAAACTAGTTTGGAATCCCAGTAACATGGTACATTCAAAAATAATTAACTACCCATAAATATTTTGGGGAGACAGAGAGACTATGTTGTTCAGCCTTAAATGTATTTCCTCTTGTTTGCTATGTAGTATGTATAAGTATTGAAGCTCTCCATCCATTAGATTTTAATGCCAGGCTCAGAAAGACTCGTTTACATGATATCCAACATTTGAAAAGTTATATAACTAGCTATGGACTGCTGAACGTGTCACCACTGGCGTCAAAAAAAACTACAACAAAATACAAGTTAACGATAATGATGAGATTTAGAGTTGACCCCCAGTTACACCCATAAAAAAAGAAATTGTAAGGGAGTAAATTTGCTGCATTCTCTACAAATAAACAGTTGACGTAAACTTTATCCATTTAAAAAAAACATACCTGCAATGCCTCCAGTACATCCTGTTTCTCACGCGACGGTATCTCCTCGAATTCGGCCAGATTCGCACTGATATCAGACACATCCAAGAAATTCGGCTTTGACGGTGACGACGATGCACTTGCTGAAAACATTAAATTTATAAGTAACAATTTAATAAGTGAACTAAATCCCAACTAACTTTGACTTAATCGCGTAAGTCTCAAAGTACGTCGGTTGAACTGAGATACCGCAGATTTGGCACCTTCGTTAAGCATACGCCTTTGTTCACCGGTCAAATCGTACAGTGTGGCCAATCCTTCAGCCAGTGCCATGCAAAACACCAGAAAGTGCAAATCCAATGGTCGATGATTGAAAATCGCCTGAATTCTTAATGCCTGCACAATATCACCCTGATCCAATAAACCCTCAATCAATTGATCTAGTTTAATTACATCACGTTCTTCAAGTGCTTGTTTATTATAAACCGTAAGCTCATCTACACCGGCCATCTCTTTTAATTCCATAAATGATTTGTACAGCACAAATCGCTCGCTCGACATAATGCTCTCAAAGTACTCAGAATTATAGACCACTAACTCATCCACCGGTACTGTGCCTCGAAGAAAACTGATCACCATTTCATACTCAATGCGATCACGATCAAAGCACTCATTGGGAAATAAATGATGTCGCTTGATTACATCAAGAATACGTTTCAAGATCGAATATTTCTTGGGTGACTCGTAACGTAGTTTATCAGCCACATGAATATAAAAATTGATAACCAGCTCGGGTGACAGACTGTGTGCGTCTAGCTCGACCTCACAGCGATGTAAATCAAATGTGGCGTCCGTGTCATAAGCGTGTACCCAGCTTTCATAGATTATATTGTCACGTGGAAACTGTAGTAATTCGGCCACTTGTTTTGCCTCAGAAAATCGTTTTTCGGCCATAAGATCATCGCAGATACGCTCATACTCAAGTTTAATTTCTGCATCGGAATGAGTGTCCCGCATAAAGATCGCAAGATCTAGACGGACGCTAGTGAATGCAACAATAGCGTGTATCGAACGTAGTGTACTGAAGTCTATGATGCTAGTAAAATCATCGATGCCAGAGTTACATAGTGAGTTCAACAGTAGTTGACAGTGTTCATGTGATTCGAAGCTCATTTGCAGATGACGCACTAGAAGGGCTACAGACAGAGATAGAGTATCTGTTTTGTCGAGAAGCAAACAGCTAAGCACAACTTCGTGCTGACTGTGAGCCAATAGAAAGGATTGTAGAAGTTCGGTTACGTCGACGCTGAAGTCTAGCGATCCGGTACGACAAATATATTCGGTCAATAGGCGGAAGTTAGACTCAGGATAGAAAATAAGAATGCTCTGGTGAAGTGTGCGTAGATATCCATGATCAACACAATAATAAAGCAACGATACGGAAAAATCATGTAGATTAGTTTGATTTATGTCGCAAAGTCCAACCGAGGTCATGAGCCACACAGCCCAGCAATATCCTCGTTGCGTTTGATTCTGCTGAGCAGCAAATACAGCTAACAAGGGCCACTGCATCCGAATGGCATGACTGAGCAAATTCATGTATGTTTGAGGATGGTTTGATTCTTCTTTAAGATGACGTAGATTATCGAAAGTTATTGGTTCGTACAATGTTCCAGGTGTCGGTTCTACAGTACTAAGAAGAATAATAGCGTAAAGATCCGTATGCTCGTCAATGTTCAGGAATGCGCTAGGAATCAACTTGGACTGTGCCACTGTTTCGCTGGAACTAACCGATGAAGACATTGTCTCACCACTTGTTACCTATATAAAAAAAAAGATTCACTATTAGTTATCATCAATGCAACAAAGGCGTTAAAACTTACGGAATTTATCTCATTTTTGTTTAAAACCTTGCGCTTGTGCTCACGAAATGACATACTTCCTTTGCGACGACACCGCTGATCCTGGGCAGACACATCGTAGCATATAGCACGAGCTAGATTAGCTCCGATATTATTATTTCCAAATAACTTCGTGCACATGCTAACTATCTGCTCCAAAGGATAACGGAAGTACGTGGCGAACACGATAAACTGAAACCAGTCCCAACGTGAGGCAACCAGACCTAAAAATGTATCGGACATTGGTATAGAACGAGTTTCTAAAATCTGTATTAAAGCCTCCATGTCCCTTGGATCAAATGTGTCTTCGAGCAGTTTAGCCTGAATGTGTGCTTCCATAGAATTAACAAGATCTTCGTTTGGAGTTTTTTTCAGATGAAGACATCGCAGATAGGCACGAACTGCTGACGAGTCCATTCCGAGCATTTCAATGAAAGAAATGCAGTGACGCACAAGTTCGTCGTCCTGGTATTTTGAGACAGCTAGCTCGGCAATTACACCGCAAGCTAACAGAATCTGACCTTTTGGGATCTGAGAGTATAAATGGAGCTGTTCCACTAGGAATACATAGACAGCATATGCGCTGCGTCGCTGTTGCACATAATGCAAATAGCTCAGTTTTGTGGGTTGGCTAAATCGAGCGCTGAGATGAGAATTAGCAAAACTCAGCGGTTCATCTCCTGCATCTAGATGGATCTGCTTAAGGTCAATACGTTTGAATTGCATGACAAGGGACTCAAGAGTAGCCGTGTGATCGTGTATCGTACGAAAAGATCCAAGTTTTTTGAATATACTATCCAAGACAGGAACTGTGCTTAGAATTTTCATGGACGAGTCATTAGTCAGAACGTCCGAAAATATTGGACCAGATAGCATAACCTCACTTAGGTGCACAAGTGGATTATTTAGATAGAACGAAGCATCGGACAGCAAAATATACTCGGATACCTTGGCTGATACAAGAGCCACTTCTGTGGAATCAGTTATATTCAGCTGCTTTAATGTTCGAGCAAGATCGATTTCTGCACTGTTCTGTGGATACTCTAACTGAACAGTCTGCAGAGAGTTTAGTGTTACGAAATCTTCGATTAGTAATTGTGGAAGGTTCTTGTTCAGGATCAAACGACAAAGATTCGTTCTTGCGTCCACAGTGGTCAATGTCAAATTGTTTCGCTGCCAAGACTCAGTGGTGATAATGCGCTGTAGAACGCGTTCGATATTTCCGACTTCCTGCTTTAAGAATACACCGTTTTTGGCTAGTGCATTTAAGACAACTTCTGGTAGTTGTACATTGTCTTTGTTGCATTCTTCGATCATCTGTTCATCAATCGGCCAAGTTTTCAGAAGATTTACTAGCCATGTGTCAAAATGCGATCGTACAGGTTCAGCCTCCAGTTCAACAGGTTCTTCAAAAAGGTTCAGCCACATTATAATATACTGAAAATGTTGATTTTCCAAAAAATATTGCCAAACACTTAGCTTCTTGAAATCGGTCAGCTGTAGAACTAACTTTGCATGAAATGTAACGTTCATTAGGTAATTTGTGCGATCCTCAACTGTCTTATTGAACAGCTCCTCGAGCGTAAACTCCTTTAGCAAGGGCATATACCTTTCATTTAGTACTTTATCATTTGTTATACAAGCAAGAGCTTTCAAGCATTCATCCCAATGTAAAGCCTGTGCCGTAAACGACTCCTCACCACACACCTTCTTCAAGTAATCCCATATCGTGTCCCTGACCTGTTCGTCTCCTGTGCTTGTTGCAAACTCATAGAAAATGTACACATGATTACGGTTGACATTCTTTAATACGTGCTCGGCCTTAAATACCTGCCGATTGGACAGCAGTCGACGCACGTATACGTCCACCTCTTTCCGAAAGTATTGACGTGTCTCGGTCACTGAGCGTCCGGTACGACTCACCAGTAGCTCAACGGCAACATTTATGTACTTGCCCTTGGTGGCCACCTCACGAACTATGGCCTCATTGCTGAGTGACTGCCAGCCGCGCAACAGAATCTCCTTCTCCACTGAGTTCATTCTCTATGACTATGCTCTTTTTATATTCGATTACACTGCGCATTCGCACTCGAACAAAGAGAATCAATTACATTTGTTTCTGATGATTATGTGACTTTATCTATAATTTAATTTAATTCAATGTAATTTGTTGAAAATGTAAACACAGTATCCGTGTATTGCGCTGCGTGGTGTTTTTGTTGTGATTTTTTTATATTTTTGACATTTTTTTTTGTGATTGCGTTCGTTTGTGCCGGAGCGCATGCGCTACGCACACACATCTATAATCAGCTGTGTTTATTATTGTTTTAAGGTGAGTGCGTTTAATGATTTGTAGTAGAATTGCAAATCTATTTTCTGTGATGTTTGACCGGTACGTTACTGAAATCGTTTTTGCACTTGCATGATTTTACGAAGAACACAAATATTGCAGTATTGTGTGTGTATTGCTTGAGTTAGTAGAAGAACTGGAGAGAGCGAATTGTTTACAAAAAAATACATGAAACAAAAAATGATCTTGATCTTAATTTTACATATAAAATAAAAGTATCTATTTGGAAATGTGTGAAAAATTTAGGAAATCTTATGTAGAATTAATTTTTATTTTTTTACAAACCATCTTCACATAATTTCCAATTCAATATATGTATTTTAAACCAAAAAGAATTACTTATATTAACATATTACATAGCCAAGGTACGGAAAAATTATTCTTAAAGAACTTCCAAGTCCATTAAAAGCAGCTGAAGTTCTTTTGTTCCATTAATTTTTCGGTAATATTTTAAAGGTAGCCATTTAAAGCAGTAGTAGTACAACATTTTTCATGTTTGTTTTAGAGTACAGTTACAATTGCTAGAGTACACTAATTTTATTAACCAAAAGTCGTTGTTCTTAAGAGTATTTAGTAGGTGAAGTACATTGTATTAACATATATATTCTAATTGAATAAATATAAAAGTACAAGATACAAACACCTATAAATATAGACCTATAAATAAAAAAGTAGTATATCGTATGGTACACTTAACTAAAGATAAGTTAAAAGAACCTTTAAAAAAATCGAAAGGTACTTTAATTTCGCCATTTTCTGGCGTGTAATATGTTTATAGGAAATAATTACTAGGGTAATTATACTGGTTGTCACACACATACTCGTACTATCGCAATTTTGAAAACTCGTGCGTGCACCTTCACACAATAACTCATTTGTGGACATCATGAAAAAATTGATGTTTACAGTTCCAAATTCCATAATTGGCCGATTTTGAAGAAATTATCTTGTTGAAATGTATTTTTAACTATGTTAGAATTTTATTAGATTTACACCGAAATAGCTAATACGTTCTAAAGGTTCTTTGCCAACTGAACACTTACGGTCCAATAAATATAAACTATACGCCAGAAAATAGCTAAAATTAAGTACAATAACAATTGTGGATTTCGCCAATAGATACTCACTTCGGAACTCTAAGATGGCCGACATTTTTATATAAATTGCACCGAAATGTGACAGAAAACTAAGCTCACTCTTTTGTATAAATATCTGTCATAAGAGCCTATCTATGTTATATATGTGATATTCACACTCAAAATTTTGTAATTTCAGACCTTTTAAAAGTTTTCGTAGTCGCATATGATAACCATATCCATAAATTCCAAAAATGTCTAAAATGCCTAAAAATGTCAATTTTAAGATATTTTTTTTATTATATTCGAAGGTTTTAAAATGCCTAAAATTTTAAAATTTTGAGTGTGAATACAGCAAAATGTATACATGCTTTGAAAAAAGCAATTAATGCAACCGAAATCCAGTTAATCTTATCCTTTAGTAAAACAAAAAATACCATTAAACGCACTCAACATCGGTGTTTGTTGAGGAAGAGCGCCATCATACGTCTATGCCGTGTACCAACTCACCTGTCTGGCACCGTATTTATAGTTCTCTCACTCCGTTTCCCATATATTCTACCGCCTACTCAACTTGCAGTGCCTACCTGTGTGTGTGCACCGTGGTCAACAATCTACACAAACACAACAGAAAACAAAATGAAAACATAAGAGCGGTTTTATTTGTTTGAATCTGTGTGTGTGTGAGAGAGACTCGTGCGACTTGCGCTTGCGTCTTATATTCATTTTTGGTCCGTTTGTTTGTGTGTGTGTGCATTCGTGTACATATACGATTCTTGTTTTGCGGAATTTCTTCGTCGTTGGCGGTGTTGCGCGCACTCATACTCAAGAACCGCGCGCAGCCATCGTCAAGTCAAGACACAAGAGCGGCCGCCGCACAGGCACAGTTATACCGAGTTCTCCAATGCGCGCGTGTGTTTCCAGTGTTCGTTCGTCGTTCGATCGGTGCTACAAAAACACACACACACACACACACACACACATTAATATACTGATTATAATATATTTTTTTTATAAATATATCGAAAATCAAAAATGTCCGGCTCCCGAATCGATTGTCGGTCATCGATATACCTGTGTGTCATTTTTCTAGAGCTCTGCCGTGTCGTGTAGGTGTTAATTAATAATTGAGTAGTGTATGTTTGTTGTGCAAAACGAAAGAATATAAATTGAATATATATATATATATATATATGTATATACAGTGTGTGTATTGTCAGTGGTTGTAATAAGTGTCGTCCGGGAATAAAAGTGCAAAAAGGTGATCGCGCGCACTTACACAGAGACACATTCATCTTGGTACAGTGTATGGAGATCAACAGTGCGATCAGCGACGGATTCACGGATTTAAAAGAGTAAAACATATTATTTTATACTACACACATACACAATCATACAATTCAACACGATTTTGTGTGCGATCGCAGTCGTGTTTGATTGTATGAGTGTGCAAAGCGAGGTAATTCTACGTTCGGTGAACCGAACGGGTTGTACGCAGCCAGCATACAAGAGGTTCTTAAGTAAGCGCAAGGTCAAACACTTTTTTGTACTTAAGACCCGTGCAGTGATCGCGCGCGCGGTATGTTTATATATACATATTTGTGTGTGTTTGTGTGTGTGTAGATAGCCGGGCCACGCAGAGTTGCGCGAGTGTATGTACTTAAGACCTCTGCGCTCGGATACGTGAGTGTCTTTCGCGGTGTTTCACTAAAGATACGGAGGACGTCTTTAGGGAGCGCGAGAGGAGCACTGACCACAGTCATATATAATAACATATCTGTTTGTGTGCGTACTCACTGTAGCCACATACACACACGCATACACTCACAAATATACTTGTGCGCCCGCGTGTGAACACATAAATTATGATCGCGTACATAATTTATGCAAATTAATGTAGAATTAATAAAATCGATGTTTTGACCTGTGCGTACGTGCCCAAGTGTGAGTGTGTATATGTTTGTATGTGTTTGTTTGTGATATAACAATTTTGGGTCCTAGGCTTTTGACTTCATTGTTGTGCACCCAGCGTGTGATCGCGCGTGTAAAAGTGTATAATATAGTATATAGCTTCTCTGTGTGCGTGAGAATCATGTATCTACGTGTTTTCTAAACTCATCAGACTTGCGATTTGCATAGTTCATTCAATTCTTATTTTTATCACAATCATAAATTGTGAACCACTTATAAATTAATTGTGTTATTCATGTCTACTGATATTTTCTTGAATTTATAATTTATATGTTGTGTAAAATTATTTAATATATGGTTGAAATTGAAATTTATTTAGTAATTCAGGGAAATTTCGATTTTGTTAGCTTTTTTACATCTAGTAGATTGTATATATTTATTTATTTATTTTTTAAATCTTTTTTGAATTATAATTATTAAAAAGCTTTTAATAACAAAAAAAAAATTTAATTATGCGATCGATTAACTCTTTCAATTATACTACGAATTTGCGATGAGGTTGATTCGATCAGCATCTCTAGCAGGATTTTGATTTAGAGCCAGTAACCAGAATAACGTGCATTTATATTCTGTATTTTCAATTTCACCTCAAACCTAAAACAAACATTATTCATTAATTTCTAAATAGCATATTAATTGGTTTGAATATACAGGGTGGGGCAACATAACCCCCCGATTTGAAATGAGCGCCATTCCGCACAATGATAATGTGGATGGGTGG
>JANSTU010028766.1:0-12338 GCA_027564075.1 Bolitophila hybrida
ATAATAAACATTCCCCATTAAATTTGAATTTTCTGTGTTTTTTTCTTTGAAAAAGTAGGGAACCTCGAAATGGATCATGCTTTATAATATATTATTATAATTATTATGGATATATAAAAAATGATTCTGGATCTGCCTCTGATATTTTAGATTTCTGTATTCACTTATCATATTAGGAAGCACATAAAATTTCCCAACATATTTTCATTCAATAAACCTTGATAAGTCGCACCATGGATTTTATTTGTACACGTAAACGTTCACCGTGTTCGTCACTGACGTTACCAAGTTTTGTAGGGGAAATTCCAAGTGGAATGTAAGAAATGGATCTTCAATGACATGTTTGCGCCTATTGAAAGAAAAAGACTTTTATAGTTTAGCGTTCCAAAATACGTAAGAAAAGTATAGTAAAATATGAAACACAAAATATTTTATTATATATTTTAGTTTAATTTATAATTTTGTTTTTATTTTTTATCAAAAAAATGGCATAAATCGATGTGCGTAACCTCTTTATTTGGCTAAAGATTCCGTAGTTTAACCGTTCGTTAAACGCATTGAGTGTGACAGGTATATAATTTTATTGTATTGATATTCCACACTTTCCAATAAAGGTTTTTTGTCATTCCTATTGCTAACGGCGTTTTAGTAACCCGTATCCGGTAGCATTTCAAGATTAGGTGCGCAAAATATGCATGAAATTAAAGATTCTATAGTGACTAAAGTTTCGGTGGATTTGTAAATTGTAACATATAACATATATCGTAAGATATTGTTGTTTGATATTATAATTGTAAATTTAACAATTGGAAAAGCTTTTCATATTGTCTACATTTGTCCAATGAGTCTGCATGTGTAGGTCCGATTGCTCTGCAATCAAGGAAATTTAAAGCAATTCGTTGGTGTGTAACTATTGATTATTATGTGCTGTTGAACTTCTGAACATTGAACATTGTCATATCCAGGAGAAGTCTTTTCTTTTAACAGGCACAAAAATAAATTTACATCACAATAATTTATAGAATAGAATTTGAAATTGTTTTTAGTATTTGGATAGATCTGTACATAAATTATATGTATTGTAGTCACACTTAAGAATAGTTATTAAATATATCGTTATTACGCAAAAGCATTTCATTTATTATGCATGAATTAATTGTGGACCAGATTTTTCTTGCATCACAACCAGATTCTAAAATTTATTACTACTCTATTCCGTAGATGAATGAATGAATGTTTGTTTGTATGATTCATTGCTAGGCTATAGTTTATACAATTTATATATTTTATTTCTTTGTGAAATTGGTCTTTTGGTAGTATTTGTTAGGAACGGCATAGTTTTCGTTTATGGTTAGTTTTTGCTGTTTTTTGTATAGTGTTATCTTTATTAATGTTGTATTATAATTAAACATCGAATAAGTAGTAATCTCATGTGTTATTGTATTTACTTGTGCAATTTGTCTTCAATAAGTGCATGCTGTATTTGCAAAGAGAGAGACTCATCTAAATTCATATCACTAA
The DNA here is from genome assembly GCA_027564075.1 of Bolitophila hybrida. Lineage (NCBI taxonomy): Eukaryota > Metazoa > Arthropoda > Insecta > Diptera > Mycetophilidae > Bolitophila > Bolitophila hybrida. The sequence goes on from JANSTU010028766.1 coordinate 1,522, forward strand.
TTAAAATACAATTTTTATAGTTTGATAGTATACCTTCAGGCTTTCCAATAAATGTATTTGAATTTTATAAATTGCCAATAATTTTTAAATATAATTAACATCAAGTGGTTGTTGTTGTCATTATGTTCAAACATTTTGTTTGACTGTATTGAGTTAGTTCTCTTTTTTAACCATGTTTCAGAGAGAACAATTATATGGTAGTATTTTCTCTCATTGAATAGTATCAGCTTAATGTCATCAAACTTATTTTTGATGCTTTTAATGTTTATATGAAATATGTGCAAAAGATTTTTATCATGTTTTAAAGACTTGTTTACAACATGTGATATGTTTGTTTTGAGTGTGTTTGATTAGGATAATTTGGAAAATTGATTGATTGGATTCGCTGTTTTCCTGACCAAAATATGGCCATTTTTTACCAGATGAATTTGTAGCCATGGGAGCGTAGTTGTAGAGCTTCTTGCTGGAATGCTTGGTTAACCCGAGTCAGATGTTCAGTGAATGTAATACGTCATGCTGTAGTAAGACCAATATCGGATGGTTTGAGCTCAAGTCGTTTTGCAAGCTTTTGGAAATTGCATTTCACAAAATTGTTGCCAAAGTTTATCATAAGTGGGCCTGGTAGATTGCTTCGGTCATTCTGATGGAAAACATCTGTCACTGCGTCACGGGATACATTCGCTTTTAGCAGAAGTTTATCAACGATTTCTTCAGATTTGATACTGAAGATGACAACATTATATCGTATACTGTCTTGCTTACTATTGTTCCAATCAGTATCAATCGTTTCGAGCAGTAAATGTCGCTCTGAGTTGCGGTTAGTTAGTTCTTCAACTTCTTCGCGCAGACGCTTATTTTACTCTTAATTCTCATCATTAGTTCGTCGTATTTCTCTGACATAGGTATACTGCACTGACTGTTTTAACTCTGCTAGGTCAGTGATCAATTTTAAGCTCCTTGACCATACTCAAATTGGATTCGGAACTGGTGGTTGTGGTTTGTTGTCCCGATATGTAATTGGCCTCGTTTACCTTTTCAGCCGGAATTGTATGTTTGTATGTTTCCTAAAAACTATATGAATTTTTTGCGTATACTCCATTTTAACAGTTTCGTTACGATTATTAAAATAAAATTACCCCAAAAATGAATGTTCAATTTATATCTTTACGTTGTGATGTTGCGCGTGAACAAATCACTGTGGCGTTATGTTAATAGTCATTGAAAATGTGTTAACGAGAGGAATAAGTGGCGTCTAAATTGGTATTCAAACTAAACTTTTTTATGGCATTTAAAAAAACACTAACATCACTATTTAAAAAATAAAAAAAAACATGGATATTATTCATCTTTTCTTAAGCACGATGTAGCCTTACTCCTTCTAATCTTTATGTTTTTTTTATTAGGTACGTACGATGTTCGCAGTGAACCAACCTTTTTTTCCTAAGCTAAAAATAAAAAAAGACAGAATTTGACCAGCTGGATTTCAAACCCAATCCGCCTTCAAATTATTTCACGTATTATATTTGATTGGAAATAATAATACCAAATGTTAAATCGCGTAATGGTTTAACTATATGCGTTAATTTGCGTAGTGGAATTAACTAATTCTTGTGGAATGAAACCACTCAAAAAAAGACGAGTTTAAAAACTACGTTATAATTTTATTTTGTACTGACGATGAAAATCGGAGAGATTTAAAGTGTATTCAACCTAGTGGACATTTTATATTCGGGTACAAGAAGAAGTTACACTGTGTGTAATCTGGTTGATGACCTATAGTACGTATTTATCGCTTTTTGTGGTCATAAATTCGGTCAAGCGATGATGCATTGTCGTACAAAATCAATGTTTTTCTTGTAACCTATGTTTACTCTTGTTCACGGTACAATTTATTTTATTAAAAGCTCTTTTGCAATATTTTTTAGTTTGAATGGTGATTATTGAGCAACACAAAATATAAAAGTTGTATTATTTATAAAAATCGTAAAGTAATTATGTGTTTTCTAAACAAAGCTGATGCTAAAAACAGCCTAGGATCTTGGCTTAGAAATCAATGTATATTTATTACAATTTTTTTAAAAGGCCAATGTTGTACTTTTTTAAAACAAAATCTATCCATAATAAAAGAAAACAGGACATTTAACAAATTTTATCATCAACTTTTGTCAATATCCAATTAAATATCTAAAATACTATTCAAACAAATTCCCGCTATTTCTAATTCCATAAATAATAACCAATCATTTCAACACACATATATTAATAACACACCAGATGTCATAATAATACCTAATATTTCTTCCACATCTCGTAAAATTATATAATATTATTTTTATTTCCTCTCGCCAAACACTTATTTACGAGAAACCTTTCTTTATATAGTATGGACGGAAACCCAGTAATAAAACCCTAATTGAAACTAGTAAAAATTACTTTCGTAAACACGTTGTAACATGTGTGTGTGTGTGTGTGTGTGTGTGTGTGTGTGTGTGTGTGTGTGTGTGTGTGTGTGTGTGTTTGTATTATTTGTTGTATGTATTTGTGTTTGCCCTAGTAATGGGTACTCGATACAAACAGTTTAATGCCGTATAACGAAGGCGCAAGCTCTATCATCCGAACAAATGTGTGCGGTGCATTTAATGTTTATACACTCATAGAAAAACACATATATACACAATACACATTGAAACCAGACCAAAACTCCAGTAAAATCATGTTATTAAAGAATCAACGTATCTTACGTATACGGTATACCGTACATAATGTAATACAAGTGTACATTAGAATCGCTATTTTCGTATGGCATGAATCATTTGATTTTATAGCCAAATAACACACGCAGGCCAACCACTAGCACTGCGCCGTCGGCAAAATGAAGACATGCTGTTATGATTTTCCATTTTCCTCGCAGCGTGCACTGTGCACACAATACAGATACACATAAATAAACACGTTTTTACTTTGAAAAATAAATGCGTACGTGTGCGTCTATTTTTTTTTTATTTATCTTTTTTGTTGGTATACTCATTTATGACGGTCATTATATTTTAGTTCTTCTAGCGTGCTATTATTATCGCATAATCAACATTAATGAGACATAAGGATTTGTTTTACACGTATATATATTGATATCATATAAGCACACACGCACACACTATCATCGAATATAAGCCGCGTGTTTATTTTCGTATATAGTAGCACCACGATAACTGTTATGCAATGACACAGCATGCCACACGGCATTGGAGAAAAATTAAAATCGTCCGTCGAGAGTTTTCTTTTCATTTTATTCAAATAAAACAATAAATTCTTAAATGCGTGCGGCAAAATCGCTCGGACTCGGCAGATCGCGCTTCGCTAAGATTAATTTGCGTAGCGAATAATTTGCTATGAAAACAAGTTTTAAGTGTGTGTGAATAATGCGGCACATATAGATTGTATAGTGGAAAATGTGTGCAGCTGTTTGCAGCACTCAGCACGGACGAAAATTTCTTGTTGTATGGATAGTGGAAAACATCCCGTTGCTAGTTTGACGGCTAACAAAGTAATAATAGTGTATACCAATAGAGTATGTATGTATTTGTAAATATAAGTACTTCGTTTCAGGGATTGTTTACAAAACACTTACTAGCTTGTATGTGTTGGTGTTGTTGTTGTTGTCTTTGATTATGATGTTAGTTGTGTTGATGATTGGCTGCTGCGGTTCCTTATTGTAATTTAAAGTGATGAATGAGCAGGTAATATCCAAAGAAAGACGACACAGTTACACAATCGATGGCTTTTGCACTTTTTATGGCATTCACTTTTTCTTTTTAGATTTTATCCATTTTATTCTTGACTGACGTACTCCATTTTTTATTTTCGCATATTTTCACAATTTTCACGTAAACACAAACGAACAACACGACAACGATTCACGACGCAAACACTCCATTTTCACACGCATTTTCCCGCATACGCGACGACAGTTTCACCACTTTGCACAGATCTTCAATACGCTTATGGATTTTGTATGTGTGTGTGTGCACTGTTTTTTGGCACATGCACGGGAGTGATAACAGCGAAAAGCGTTATTCTTTATAGGACAGCTTTTAGCGAGAGAGTGTGTGTATATATGTTTATGTGTGTATAGAGTTATGTTAGTGTGAGTATGTTTATGTGTATGTGTGTAGAACAATGTTTAATTAAAAATACAAAAATTTATCTAAAAAACGCTGTGCAGTGTGTGTGCATGCGAGCCAACTATGTTCAAACACTATTGGAGCAAGTGAAAATTTGTGTTCCACACACGTCGCACACAGCGTGAAAAACCCGAAAACTGATGCGAGAGAGTGAAAATCGTGGTCGATTTGTGTGTCGCGTTACTTTGGTGGGGATCGGCACACGGTCGTATTTCTACGCTGTCGGAAAAACAAAAAGAGGGGATAGAGAAAATATTATCACATTGCAGAGATGTCAAGAGAGAGAGAGAGAGCGTCTCCATCAGAGAGAACGCATGCGCAACGCTGCACGTGCGATCAAAATGCAGGAAAATGTGAAAAGTTTCTTTCTTTGCTTTCGTACAGCAAAATGCATGCTTATGTATATTATATATGCGCGGTGCTCTGCGGTGGAGTATTTTCGTATATAAACAGTATACACACAACCGAGTTATTTTTTATTTGTTTTCTTGTACTGAGTTCTGTTTATGTGTGTAATCTATTTTAATGGACGGTTCAAATAAATGGATTAATAAGTAGATTGGCTCGCGTGTATGTGTGTATGTGTGTGTGTGTGTTTTAGTACTCGTTCAGAGAATTACACGATGAAATTCGGGCAAACGATTCAAAAGAACCTGTTTGCATGTACGAGCCGTGTTTTGTATTATGTGTTTTTATTATGTGATATTGGGCTCTTCATGAAAATGAAATATAGGGCTCATTTGAAATTTACATATTTTTTTTATTTAAATAACTGTATAATTGTGGGTAGGTATTACATACTCTGAATAATTTTTAAATAGCGTCATCATTGTTTTGAATATTAAAAACAAAGCATTTGCATTTGTCAGGAAATGCGGTAATTTTGTTTTCTGAGTAATAACTTTATTATGCCAATTAAATTTTATATATTATATGAATATATTTAGAGTTCCAGAGAATTTTATTTGTGGCATATATAATCAAGGTTGTTTGCATATAATTTCTGAGTTTTGAAAAAGCATTATATTGTATTTGCTATAAAGCATTAAACGATTATATTAAATTATGTATTATGTCTTGGTTTCTTATATAATATGCTTATCATCGAAATTTATTTTAATTAAGTTTATCTTCTAACCTACAAAATGGATATATTTCTAACAGGTGGATGAGAAGAAAATTTCTAACATGTCGGATATGTCTTTTGTGGACAATATAGTTCGAAGCTAATTAAGTAAAATAACCATATCTTTTTATTGGGCTTTCCAAGCTAAATTTCGATATATTTTAGTTATATTAAAAATGCTTCTAGGTGGCTCAAAATAAAATAGTGGAGCATTTAAAACTCAATTATGGAACATATGCACCTGAATCTGGCGTTTTAATCTCGCAGTGTCTTTGTTCACACAAATTAATGAAATTGAATATGATACCAACTTTAAAGAAAATGATGATGGATACATCAGCTGAGACGAATCGGATCCAAATTTTTGATAATCATAAATAAATATTATGATTAATTCTCTAATAGTTTATTGTTGTATTGTAGAATTATTAATAAAATGTGTTCTCTAATTGTAATTTTATATGTCTATGTTCTATATGGAAGTAAATTAGATAATAAAATTAATATATTATAATAAGGGAGGTTACCGTTCAGCAGCCCAGCCAAAAAAAAAGAATATGAAAAAACGTGTATTGGCTTATAGTCTGTCATCACGCGATTTTATTGAATCAGTTTATCCGTTGAAGCTGTAGAGCGCCAAAAAATTGTATTTTGAGAAAAACTAGTTTTAAATTTTACCTTCCTCATAAAAAGTATTTTTCTGTATATTTTTATCGTTTGTAGGCCAATTTCTAACAAATCATCTATGTGATAGACCCTCATATACTATAATAGTCGAATGGCTTGCACTTGAACCAACAGTCTCCAGGATGCTTGTTTTAATGTTTATGTTCGTCATCCGTAGAAAATGTACTATAAATGGCACACAACCATCGGTCTTGAGAAAGGCTAGAGCAGAAAAAATAGAAAATGTATTAATAATTAATAATACTCTTGCTTTTTTTAATTATAGAGTAACTACTTAACAGACGCTGGTCTTCATGAAATGGTAAATGAGCCAAAAAAGCATATAATAATATAATTATTTACTTTGTCTTCAATATCATACACAAGCTGTTGAAAGGGCGAATAAAGTGGTTGTGGAATTATAAGCTTCCGTCTTGGAATTTTGATTTATTGAAACAATCTTGAAATTCGAAGCATAACTCCAATGTTTGACACAAAAAGCGAATATAACATATAACAAAATCGAAATTTAAAACTAAAAACTCTTTCTCTGCGATTTTGGTTATAATTTCATTTTCCCTTTTTTCTTATTTTCTTAGTCACGTTAAGGCAAATGAATACTCCTAACTATCTGGGATGTATTGTAAATGTTAGATCACAGTAGCTCCAATAGAAGTAGCACAAAACAAAACAACACATTAACATTAACTGATAAGTCGTGTGAACCCGTAGTGGTAAATCATCCGGTGTGCAGCTTTGCACGCTGACCCTATGTCCCAATAGGGATTACCGGATCCAATGAGATGAAACTATTTACTTAACAAATCGGATTTGTTCTTGTTTACATTTTACAAGCATCGTTATATATCGTTCTTGCATATAGTCACCCAGCCGGACGATTTTATACTATATATATAGTTCAATCAATAATCTGGCATATTTTTCATGAAAAAATTGGAGCGGAAATCAGGAATCTCCCTCTTGACGAGTCGACAATAGACAGCTACAAAATCATTATAAAATGCATTTTTCCATGCGCATTTGAAGCACAAGTCAAAACCTTATCGCACTAACCAAGCCAGAACTACCAAGAAACCTGCAAAGAAATGGTGGAGTGCAGAATGTCAAGTCAAGTACAGAACTAAAAAATACGCTTTTGCTGTATCCATAAGATATGGTGGACGTACTGCATATATCAAATTATCTACTCGACATATAAAACGAATTGTTTTTCCAGGTCATAGCCATTAAAAAGCCAGGCAAAGATCCAACAATTGCATCTAATCCAAACTACGCACACTGGAAGACTTGAAATCCGCTGTGGAGTAACACCGTTGGATCTCCGGTTACTACCATGCTATGAGTCAAGGTTCATTTCTCACCTTCATCGCTCTAAGGTGTCATAGAAAGTCCGAACGTACCTTAGCGATATCCCAAAAACGTCATATGCAACATTTATACCACTGTATTTCAGAGATGTTATGACCACATTCCCAGGTAATACGGTAATACGTCCTCGCTATATGTGAAAGCATGTCAGCTCTATCAGCAATAGAAACACAAAGAATATAAGCGATAACAACAAAGCTGTTAATAGAATGCCGAGATATGCTGTTTGAACTAAAATCCAACGGATTTAACATGACGCTACTCAACTATCGTTTCATTCAGCCGAATCGCCTGCAATCATAATTTACTTCGAAACAACATCAACCGGGTAAATATAATAGACAACCCTTTATGTGAAGACTGTGCAAACTACGAAACAGTGGATTACGTACTATGGGCATGCCCAGCACACCAAATCAGGAGAAAAGAAATGACAGACTGCCTAGCCTAAGAAGCATTTACAAGTCCCCTTAATATACTATAAATTAAAATTTCGAAAAAAAACCTCCCGGTGTTACCTGTGGAAAGCGATTATTTACTGAAAGAATTTTGATTGTTTGATTTCCCCGAGTTATGAGGGGCACCGCAATTCTTTTTTTGACGATTTTTTTATATTTCTTAATTAAAATATTCTTCGAAGGTTATACTTTAATATAACACTATCGGTTTTAAAAAATATATTTAAACTGTGTCGTCAAAAGAAATTCACAATAGTACATTTTTTGCACGAATTAACCTTACGCCGCCCTTAAATCGACCCAGAAAGTCATTAATTTCTTAGTAAAATTAAGCTGCTGAGACATACTAAATAACATGCACAATCGGATATAATTCACAGTTAAGTTTAATTAATATTATCAATGAAACTGACATAGCTGCTATTGGAAATTTCGCAAAGTATTACAACCTCTAATATCAAATCAAATTATAAAACAATTACATCTAACGCAGACCGCAAACATGCCACTCTTGACTGGCACGATTTAAAGTTGATTTAATTTTGTGGAAAATTAAATTATTTAAATTAAATGTATTTCTTACTACTTCGATACTGAATATAATTTAAATAAACAAATGGTAAAAATACGCACTATAAAGCTATAAACTAAAAAATCATGTGAATAAACAAATATTTTAAAAAATGTATCTCTTATCATTTTCATTTTTTTTTCGTCACCTAAAAAGTGAATTCTTGTTACCAAATTATTTCGTGACAGGAATGCACTGCAGAGGGGTGCATTTTTGTTTTTTGTTTACAACAGCAATAACATCAAATACTTGAATTGTGGTTAGATTTAAACCCTTTTCATTGGTTATTGTGATTTGATGACAAAAATGCATTTTTCGGCATTGTATTATTCTCACCGAATAATATGGTGATAAAAATGCTCTTCAGAAGAATTCAGACCTCGTGACAGTGACAAGAATTCACTTGACAAAATTCATATTTTGAAATATATGTAATATTTAGTAATAATTTGTGAATATCGATAATATTCGTAATATTTAAAAAAAAAATTGTAATATTTTTCAAATATCTGTAATATATTCAGAAGATGATGTTCAATATTAATGAGAGTGAATTGCTCCTCGTTAATTTTTAATTTTATAATGTTATATTTTACCGCTTTATTAAAAGTTAGAAATCTTACTTATATCTAACTGATATTTATAAAATAAAAAGTTAGATTCCTACACACGTCTAGCGAGTAACGGTAGATTTTACTTCCTAGATGCTCCTGTAGTCACTGTTACAACGTTCCTGTTCTCATTGCTTTTGGCATCGATTCGGGCACGCAGTCAAATCGCGGCATATGGCAATTTGTAAACGTTCGAATTTGGCATGTAATATTTAAACATCGATCCTGTATTTCTCGATGAATATGCGAGTTACATTGCGAAACGACCAATAAGCGCAATTATTTTTAAATCGGGAGAATTCTGGTTGACGATATTAACTGATGGCTGCATTTCTTACCCACCTGATTTCTTTTAGTTAATCACGTCGTAAGGGGAATTGATTTTGAAAGTGTTTTCCGGGTTATCTAGCATATATAGTCTGACCCATTTTAAAAGAATTAGCAACTTGTTCCATCTCATCTTGTGAGATCCAACTGTTTAATTATTATATTTAATATAAAGTATTAGTTTTATTCATTTTATATTACCTACTAAAAAAATGTTATTAGTTCTTAAATGTGATTTTCAAATGTTAAAGTTTCCCTTGAATCAAAAAATGGGTTCCTTTTTGTACATACTCGTATTACAACATGTTTTGTTTTTATGCTTTCATACTTTTAATATAATTATGAAATATCACAATAAAAAATACGTCCAGAAATGATTTTCCACAAGCTCAACTCTGTCTCGGGCAGACAAACAAATTCTGTGAATTTTATATATTTTTCTTGCCGCGTTGGATTGATGTGTTTTTAGCGTTTGATTTGTATGCCGCATTTGCATTTAAAACAAGCGTGTGTAACTCATGAAAGTTTTTCACGAAAATTCTGCACGAATTGTGATCCGACAGCTTAAGCTTTTTTAACATAACAGACAAGAATAAAAACTCAAAAATATACAAAAGTACTTTGCCTGCTTTAATAATACTTTGTGTGTGAAAATTGGCGAAGCCATTATATTTTTATTTTTTTTAAGTTCTTTATCTTGACGTTTTTTGTACTGAATAAAGTATTTACAACATAATGATTTATTTATATTCTTTGAATAAGAACATAATGAAATGTTCGTATAATAAAATAGTTAAATTACAATGTATTCCATTGCAATACACATTTACATGAAATTACCATTAATGTGAACATTTCTCTATAGTGAAAATGCCATACAATGTGAGCACCTTTCGTCTGAGTCCGGTATCTTGTATCTACATATTAAAGCTCTACCTCAGTAACCACATTCATTATTCCTACTCGTGTATATTACACATAAACGCACACAAAGATACATTTAATATATCTGTGAGACCCTGTCCGCATGTATATATATTACTTATCAAATGTACTTTACAAAACGTAGGTATATATATAATCAGGATACTATATATTCTTCGTGTGCATATGATATATATAAATATTTATATATATTATATAGTCAAATATGTGTACATATATATAACACAGATTAATGTACATATTCCTGCCGCCAAGTTGAGGCTATACTCTAGCAAATAAAATTTTATGGCCATTTAAATGCCTTGAAGAAACATTATCCCGGCAATGGTATACGTAATCCCATTACGGGCAATCTATTTTCAAATTTCAAATGCAAGAGTGTATTTTCAAATGGTTCGCTTTATTTCAGGAAAAGAATTCGGGCCGTAATTTATTGGGCCAGGCGGGCGTGTACCATACTCCCATTGCACGTGGTGTACGCTGTAGAGAAAGTATGGTGCAGAACAAAAGAGTGGTACTTCAGCATCCGCAAAGTGTATGTAT